>JABUQX010082002.1:0-7500 GCA_015478945.1 Trachelipus rathkii
AGAGAGAGATATTTATTTATAAAATATTCGTTTGTTTTACTATAATTACTCATTTTATATAAATCTAGAGAGAGATCTTGTATCACTAATATAAACATACGTCTAACTTCTAGCTACCTCGCCGCCTTCGCTTCTAGAACGGACCTGCGACGAGTTTAAATCGAACGACGAAAATAAACGCATATTCCAACTCTAACGATGATTCTAGAGGCTTGTTTGTTAAATTTAAATAATTATGTAATGTACAAATGTAATTTTTTGTTCAATGACCAATTTCAACCAAAAAAAAAAAAAAAATTAAAGTACATAAAGTAAGATATATAATTAGTTTTTGTCCTTTGTAGAAGATCGATCGTTTCTATAACGGGCTAAGCCCGAGTGTGGAGCGAATCTGATAATATATATTTTATATAATATTATAATATTATATACTATAATATATATAATATATTATAATATAAAATATATATAATATATATATTAGACTAATATATATATATATAATATATATTACATAATTTTACATAAATACTTGTACTTTTTTATGCTAAAAGGATTTATTCTTCTTGCGCAAGCATAATCAACGCTGGGTCATCCGCTCAGGACATATCGCATTCTGGTTCAGCATCCAACCGTTCGGGCTTTGATTTGATATACCAAAGTAGATCGAGAACAACCTCACATAAGGTATAGTTGTCGAGAGAAGAGAACTCTCAGGCGAATGTCCCTCTTGTTTAATAGCGAAAATAATTCTGCCCACAAGTCGAACCAGCTGTGTTTCCCGACCTTCTGGCTCGTTGTTGTTGATGAGTTCCAAAAATTCGTCTTGTCATGCTCATCAGTAAGCTTGTACACTCGCTTGCGAACTTTTGCGGCAAAATACGTGTCACATTCTCATTTTGCACAATACCATGTAATGCGTGAACACATTGTAATCGGGGCTTGACAAGTGTTCCCACTATCTTGTTGCACGCCTCTGCAAGTGTCTTTCACCTTCGACCATTCAACCTTGAACGAAGTATATTTCTATCTCACTTTTCTCCAGCCCAAAGAGCTAAGCTTGTGAAAGGAACCTTGATGCAATCTGTGTCATTAACAGGGCGCGTAATCTAGTCATGTATTGCCGCCGTTACGATGGTTCAAAGCTCGCAAAGGCTCTACATATCAAATCCTTAAACGGATGAGCATTGATAACAGAATATGAATGCCTAAAAAACTAAAAGAGACTCGTAAACTAGAAACAAGATAAGAGAGAAGTAAAGAGGATGAGGTTGAACGTGGAATTTAGGAGTGAGACAGGCAGTTGCTCTCCCCGGAATATTCAATTAATAACATGGATTATGATGAAGAGTAATAAAGACAGTGGACAAAGAGCAAAAACTGGCTATAATTCGCAGATGATCAGCTTTTGATAGCAAGTGAGCCGGATCTCATGAAATGTGAAACAGATGTAATCCCACAATGGTATAATCGTATGAAGATACGCACGGAGAAACGAAGTAAATGAATAGTTTAGGAGAAAGAACAGAACTGAACATCAATATTATGAAGAAGCGGATTACAGTATGTGGATAAATTCAAATAAACTTGGAGGATTATGGATGGGGAAGGGAGGGAAATACAGGAAGGAGTAGACAGAGAAAAGTTTCTCTCGGACGAGAAGCATTTATACCCAGGTTTTTTTTGAAAGAAACTCGCAACATACAACAGCAAGTAAATGGGATGTAATATAACAATACTTCGAACCATTACTGTGTACGTCAATGCTGGACACGAAATACATCACAATGAGAAGAAAGGAATCCGAGATGAGGGCCAGATATATTGGGCGACGTAACGCCTGAGAGATAGGGAGACAGGTGGAAATCCGTGGGGATTGGGAATGATCAATTGCGAACAAATACAACAGAATCAACTGAGGTGGTACGGCACCTGAAGACGAATGAAGGAGGTAGCTGACCCAAGAAAAAGTGCTGAGTGGGTGGCAATGAGCGTATTCACTGTGGAAGACCGAAGATAAAGATGGAGGAAACAAGTGCGAGGAGCGATGCGAGTCAGAGAGTGTCTACGTTTGATGTGGAGAGGAAATTGTACCGAAGAAGAAACGCTGGAAGGTTTCTGCCAGGGGCAGACACCAACATTAATTCAAATCTTACCGAATGATACTGAATAAGTGATAAGGTGATTATATATATATATAATATAATAACTATAATATATATATAATAAGATAATAATATATATATAATTAAATATATATATATATATATAATATATATATATATCTAATATATATATATATTAGTGATGGGACGATGAATCGCATCAGTCATCGCACGGCAAAAAATCGCATATTTTTTATCATCGTCACGTCACGTCATCGGCAAATTTCGCCGATTATTTCGCCATAATTGAACAAATATTAAGAATTTTGAATAATATTAAAACCCAAAAAGTAATTAATAAAAATAATAAATAAAATAAGAATAAAAAATAAATAAATAATATAAATAATAAAAATATTAAATAATAATAATATAATTATATAATAATAATAATAATAATAATAATAATAATAATAATGATCAACTAATTAAATATATATATATATATATATATATATGTTACTTTATTTTATTATTCTAAATTATGAATATATATAATATTATATATATATATATATAGTATAGTATATATAATTATTAATATTAATATGCCTCCATTTTGCTATGATGTATGACATCCAGTGCCTAATGGTTCGCCTTTCGTTATGCGTTCATAATCCCACTCATCCTCCAAAACAAATCATATACACATACCCTACTTAATTCCACCCCTCTCTAACAATCCTTACAGACACCAATCCCATACCATCGCATGTAGGAGAAAAAATGCCCACATCGTATGTCTTGCCTGTCGTAGAAGGCGACTAAGGGACGGTGGTAGTTAGCTTGGCTGCCTACTACCACTTATCTTTTGCCAGAATGCTAATGCATGCCTCGAGAAGGTCGTGATCGCAAGAAGCGCCCTTCTATCCTTTCGGCGAAAATTATGAATCGTTGCTTAGATGAAATGTCAAGGAATAAATGTAAGGAATAGAGAGAGAGATGTATTTAGACTAAGGCAAATTTGATTGCTCGCTGTGACTGAAACAGATGAAGGAAACGGTGAAAATGAGATGTGTGGTTGAAATGTGTTTGCTGCGTGAAAGAATGAGAGGGAAAAGGCATTTGGCAATTCTGAATGACTGAGTTGTGGTAGAGAACTCGTAGTTTTGTGTGATACTATAAGTCTAAAGTTAAAATTTTAAGTGACAAAGGTCAAAATTTGTTGGTTGCGACATATGATCCATCTGAGGTGATGTTGAGGAGAGTGGAACTTTCTGGGATAATCTAATGATTATTGGGGGGAATAGAGATTTCCAGTTCATTTGCCACATATCTTCCCATTCAAGGATTTTTTTTACAGTTTTCACTCTACCACTCACGGCAGAGCCCTATTCAACGGAGTGTGATTAACTCAAAGTACCCTTAGCTGCAAATTACGCATATAGGCACAGACGCAGGCTTTAACTGACGGATTTAAATTACAGTAGGAAATACAGTATTATGGAAATTAGAATCCACACAAACACAGGCTGTGGGAAGAAAGGAAGCACCACAGCAAACTAGCCTGGAGTTACAACGTCAACACAATACTCGTGCGCAAATACAGCACCTATTGTGCTACGGAGGCGTCGTAAAGGTGGTGGTACCGAGTGATAAGTTCCCTCGATCACTTGCCGCTGCGGTACCTATAGGTAACGAGATAAAGCACCAACATCGCCTCGCAAAGATAGAGAGTCAAGTGAAACTGGAAACGTAACATGATAGTTTATAACCTTTTGGGCCGTTGACTCGACCCTGCCAAAGCCGGTGACACACCAAGAAGCCCCTCCCCCCATATAGAAGCATACTCCATACACTGGCGCGGATGAGACCTTTGTATACGCGGAGCACTGAGAAAAGGAGTAAAGTCTCACAGTCAAAACAGAACTTCCAGTTTTTTGAGGCCGCCCTAGCACGTTTGATGTGAATTTCCAAGACATTTTTTCTTGTTCAAATCCGTTAAAGGCCAAGATTTTAATGTCAACAGGAAAGACGGACAAACTCGTCGAAAAAGACAGGAGTTAGAAGGTAGTTTTGAGAAGGATGTAAAAGTTGGTTTCTTAAAAGAATGAATTCACAAGTTATTTCCTATCCATTCCAACGAGAAAAATCGAAAGATTAAGAACAAGACGTAATCCTCCAGAAAGTAAATTAGGAGTAGAAATTGATATGGAGTAAAGAATGAAGGTGATCAATCGGATACGAGTCAGAAAGCTAGAGTTAAGAGTGCAAGTGAGAAGATCATTAAGAAAAGTAGGAAATAAATTAGAGATAAGACAGAACCCTGAGGAACACCACTATTGACAGAACAGAAAAGAAATTCGCCCCGTCAACAACACCGATCTGATGATTTGAAAGAAACTAGATATAAGTATGCAAAGAGAAAGATGAAACCCAAAGGAGGAGAGCTTGGATAGTGACGCGTGCCATAATCGGTCAAATGCTTTGGATATAAGCGCCACCACCCAAATCTCCCCGTAGTTCCTCAGAGCGAAAAACCATAAATCGGTTGATAGGAATGTATATCGCCAGTAGACTTCGTGCAACGAGAGGCGTACTGGCGATCGGAGTGAGTTTCAGATGATCTAAGAAGGGAGTTGAGAAGGGTTTCAAAGATCTTAGATAGAATAACAAGTGAGGCACAGGCGATAGTTAAAGACAAGAGCGGCTTCCCTTTCGGATGTTGGACAATAGGAAGCTTCCAACAACTGAGGGAGGGAAAGGCTAGTATTTGAAAGACCTAGATTGTTCAGTAGTCGAGAACATGAGGTTAACGCACTTTACTTGATGAAAGCCACTTTGCTCGTCGAAGGATATCCCTGCAACGATTTCTAGCTGAATGCAAAATTGCGACAGTGACAGAAACGAGAATTTGAGCCAGATTTAAGAATTGCTAGAATGAAAGATTTGTCCAGAGGAAGAACCATGGATGTTAGCGCTACATTTCCTTTGATGAAAGCCAGCTTGGCTCGTCGAAGAGTATCCCCAACGATTTCTAGCTTAAAGAAAATTAGCGAGAGTGATAGGAGAACGAGAATCTTTCCCCCACACTCGATAGCACTGTCTCTAGCCTGAAGGCCAGAGAATAAGCACGAATGAACCAAGGATAGAGGAAAGAAAGATTTGGTTAGAATGAATGAAGAGAAAAAAATTACATAAGAAGAATGAACCTGCTCATCCATCAACAATTTAACAGCTCCCTCCTTACTTTAAATCTTTACATCCATCCTTAATCCTTATGAGGTAGCCAATCTCTGCTATCATCTGCAAACTTGGACACCTTACATTTATAAGTCCCTGGTCTAAATATATTATACATGTATGAGGAACAGCCACTTGACCTCAGAAATCGTTACGGACCACAAACACGTCTCCTCATTTCCATTAATAAAATACTTTTCATTTTTCATAGATTAACTATTATTATATTATTAATTATTATTACATTATATTATTATATATTATTATATTATTTTATTATATTATATGATTTTATTAATTATATTATTATATTATTATTATTATATTATTATTATTATTTTATTATGATTATTATTAAAGGAATCAAAAAATTTGATCGCTAAAATAATTTCGCGGAGTTGAACCCCTGACCTTTCTGTCCTACAGCCTATAAATATAGTATATATATATTAATATATATATAAATATAATATATATATATAATATATAATATATATATGTATAATATAATAATATAATATATATAATATATATTATATATATATATAATATACGTATATAATATATATATATAAATAATATATATATATATATATTATAATAATATTATAATATATATATATATATAATATATAATATAATATATTAATAATATAATATATATAGAGTAGAGAGAGAGAGAGAGAGAAAGAAGTTTTAAAAAGTTTTTTCAATTATCGTCATCGTCATCGTCATCGTCATCGTCAATCGTCCATCGGCCAAAATCTCTAGTATCGTCAATCGTCATTCGTCATCGCAAAAATTCATAATCGTCCCATCACTAAATATCTATATCATAAATATATATATATATATATATATATAAATATATAATATAAATATATTATATATATATATTATTATTATATATATATATAATTGAGATTCTATTATGGAAAGTGCTATAAAGCCTGTCTGATATTGATGTTAATAAGCTAAAATATATATATATATATACTATGATATATAATATATATAATATATATAATTAATATATATATTATATATCATATATAATATACAATAATATATAAATATATATATATATAGTATATATATATATAATAATATAATAATATATATATACTATATTTATATATTAATATTATTGACATAGAATTTGAACTCTTTTAGCTTTTTAAACTTTTAAAATCATAAATTCGATTTCAAGACTTCTAGGAACTAGAAATATATATATTTATTTCGATAATTAATTAGAGGGTAATAGTAATAATAAAATAAATAAATAAAATAATAATAAAATGAATAATAAAATAATAAAAATAAATAATAATAAAATAAATAATATAAATGATAATATATAATAATAATTATGATAAAAGAATAAATAAATATAAATAGATAATAATAAAATGAAGAAATAATAATAATAATAAAATACTAAAGAAGATAAGTAAAGAATACTAATAATAATAATTAATAATAATAATAATAAAATGTTTGACTGGTGAGAAGTGAAATTGTATTCATATTAAATAATGTTCAAATTAAATTTTCATACCCTGATTACATTAATCTAGAATCGAGTTGAAATTTGAGTTGCAAGACCCTAAGTAATTTTTTTAATTTTAAAATTTTATTTTTTTAGCAGATAAAACACACCACCGTTACGGAACAAGGCGCCTAATGAGAAGAGTGTCTTCAACTTAACGTCCGTAAAGAGAGCCAAGCCCAAGGAGAGAATAGCTCACATTCTCCACCCACCCATGACCAGAACCTGGAAACCCGCTTTGTTTGCGGAAGTGCCTACCACGAGCGACACCGGCGCTTTTTATATAAATAAATAAAAATAATAAAAAATTACATGATACATAAATTGTACAATCAATGTATGTTAGAGTATATATAATAATATTATATATATAATATATTAATAGTAATTATATATAAATAAATATATATTATATATATATATAATATAATATATATTCACAAACATACACCAACTTATATAATAATATATATATTATATAATAATATTTATAATATATATAATATAATTATACTATATATATAATACTATATAATATATATATTATAAATATATAATTACTAAAATTATTAATTATTATTATTCTATAATCATATTCAC
>JABUQX010082002.1:12500-22791 GCA_015478945.1 Trachelipus rathkii
AAATTTTTACGTTAAATCCTGGCAGCTCGCCAAATTAATTGTGAATTGAATTATTTGAAGGGTCTATAACTTCAGCTTGAGTGATCAAAATGAGGCTAAACCAAGCCAGCCTTTCCTCCCTTTCATTTATGACCCTGATTTAAATATCAAATTCTTAGGCTTTCTTTTTCTTCCCTTTTTTTTTTTAAATAATATAATTTTTTGACCGTTAAATGCAGATGCTCTTTTAAATATTTGTTTATAGAATATCCTAATTTACTTTTAATACCTTTTTAGACCCGTAAAGGACTTTATTATTATTATATTATATTATTATTATTATTATTATTATTATTATTATTATTATTATTATTATATTCTTTATTATTATTATATTATTATTAGTAGTATTAATTATTATATTATTATTATTATTATTATTATTATTATTATTATTATTATTATTATTATTATTATTATTATTATTATTATTATTATTATTATTATTATTATTATTATTATTATTATTATTATTATTATCATTATTGATTATTATTATTTATTATTATTATATTATTATATATTATTATTATTATTATTATTCTATTATTATATATTATTATTCTTATTATTATTATTATTTGTAGTAGTAGTGTAAGGTAGTTTAGTAGTAGGTGACTATATATATTGTACTAGTTAGTAGTAGTAGTAGTAGTAGTAGTAGTAGTAGTGATATTATATGAACTAGTAGTAGTCATCACTAAGTTGCAATAGTTACTGAAAATTATTATATTATTTATTATTATTATTATTATTTATTCTTTATTATTATTTTATTATTATTTTATTATTATTATTATTTTATTATTATTATTATTATTATTATTATTATTATTATTATTATTATATATTATTATTATTATGTATGTAAAAAAAAAAGGCTCTATATTACTTTCCAATGTTAATAATTTGACATGCACAAGCAAAATACTGTGGCTATTTCAGGAAATATATTTTCTAATTTTCTCATACTTAAAATTAATATTTTCTACTTTGAAACTATTTTATATTTAGTAGACCTGAAATATTCTTTATTGCATAAAGTTTCGACTTAGAATGACAATTTTTATATTTATATTGGAAAAGAATGATCTTAATTATGTCACCTATGTTTTATAATCTTAATTAACAGTTGTATAAATATTAAGAAAGAGTTCAGCTGCTAAACTATACTTATCAGAGTAAAGAATAATATTGAGTAGTGGCTGCTAGGTTGGTCTAGATATGAAAGTGAGCAATATTTAGAGCAAGCAAGAAAATTCTATTCAAATTTAAAGTTATTTTAGGAGATGGAGATGATATGGGATAAAATGAAATTCTATACAAATTCATTAGCAAAGAACAAAATTCGGAGTGTTTAAATATTATGATAAAAAATGAAAAAAAAAAATGCAGGTTTCTTTTTCAATTTGTAATAATAACAACCAAAATGGTAGATTTAATCATAAAAGAAAGTGAAAATATAAAATATGCCTGAGGTAAAATAATTAAAAGTCACCATTCAAAAATCTTCATTAAGAACCAAAAAAGATAAGAAGAAATAAGATAAAGAAAGAAAGCGGATCTGATAGTCATCAATGTAAGCAGAAAAAATTACTAAATGGAGACCTACTGACTTTATAACAGGGAATGTTTTCGGGATGATAATAAAGGAGAGCATTTTAAGAATTGTACCGATTCGTCAACAAGTGTACATTTTAAAATGCCAGGTTCAGGGTAAAAAGGTTCAAGAGTTCAACTATGACTCTGAATTCGAATCCAGATTCGAATCCCTTTTTTTCACGTGCCATTAGAAATATTAAAATATTTTATAGTGAAAAATAAAAATTCGTTTCAAAAAAAAATTTCTCTGGCTCTAGCCCAGCTCTGCATCCCTGTTTAAAATGTTTCTAATCTATCTATCTATCTATCTATCTATCTATCTATCTATCTATCTATATCTATATATATATATATACTATATATAGTATTATATATATATTATATACTATTATAATTATACTATATATAAATATATTATATATATATATAAATATATATATATTATTATAGATAATTAGTATATTATATATATATATAATATATATCTATATGAGAGCGGAAACGTGGTCGTAAGCGTGGTGTTTTTAGACTGGGTTTAGGGTTGGCCTAGCATTGTAATTTACCGCACCGCACCGCACCGCACTGGCGCAGGCCGTGGACCGCACCGCACCGCACCGCACAACCAATCATTTCTTTCGTAACCTGGGATATTGATATTGTGTGCCGACAACCCTATTTGAGTTCTTGGTTTGAAAGAGTCGATTTCGCATTGCAACTTTTTGTATTGTTCTAAATTATAAATGATATAAATTAAGTGAAATACTTAACGATTTAGTGGAACTGGAAATAAATGATCTCCTTCGTCAGGCTACGACATCGTTGGATATAGGAAACTATAATATTATCGTGCCCACATGTGTTGCTTTTTATGGTAAAAGTGAAATTAAAGAAGCTAAACAAAGACAAGCTAATATTATTAAAGGAGAGGTGACTACAGAATTAGACCGGACATGCTAGATGTTATAGATATGATAGTTCTAGCACAACAAAGTCGAAAATTTTACCTAAATTTGTATCTAAATGTTTTAGATCGTTGCCACCTTCAACTGGGTTTAAAACAATTGAAGAAAGTTTCAACCTAAACAGTTGTAGTGGTAAAGCTAAAATAGACCAATTAAAAACTTGGAGAATAACTGAGAAAATTGCTTATATACTGAATTAGAAAGTGGAGAACTTATTCGACATCAGGAAAGAAAGGATGAGAGAGAGAGTATCTAAACATAGTTACGATCAAAAATCAAATATAAAGAATGGCACATTCAGGTTCTTCAGCCCCACAATTGGAAATTTGTGATGAAATCACTGAATGATACAGAACGTGAAAAGATAAACCTTAACATAATTTGAATTATAAACTTTGTTCCGATGTAGTATTGAACTTGTTACAGAGAGACGATAAAAAAATTAAAAATAAGGAAAGGAACAGAATTTTATTAATCCTAATAATGTATGTAAATAAGTTAGAAGAGAAAATAGAGCATAGCAAAATTTAATATCTAATGATAAGGAAGAATTTATGCTAGTGAAGCAGCGCACAAGAGTATTTTTTAAGAGGAACTAAAAGTTCAAATCCAAATGAGAAATTAATTTTGTGCTAAGTCGTTAAGTGACTTTTACGTAGTTAAATGTGATTTGAGTGTAGGAGATGTTTATGTTATAAAATTCATTAAACATAACCTAAATGCTGAATTAGTAAAAATATACCTGAACTCTAGCAGAAATTCTTACTCTAGGTCTTTTAAGTTACCTTAGAGAGTTCATAAAAAGTTCGAATGTTAATGGAGGATTTTGGGCTTATAAGGATTATTGCAGAAATATTTTTATAAAGAATCCCAATGCATCTAGGAAACAATCACATACACACACACACAAACACACACACACATACACACACACACACACACACACACACACACACACACACACACTCACACATACACACTCGTTAACGATATTTACTTAAAATTTTAGCCCATTTAGAAACATTATGGCTGACCACGATGTTTTATTACTACAATAAATTATGCTAATGGAGAGGGATATATATCTAATAGAGTTTGTCAATAGGATGAGAGATAATATATGTTTTGTCAAAAAAAAAAGATGAAATACACGAAGAAATACCTAAGAAAGGGTATTTTATTTATTTGGGGAAACTTCTTTTCAAAATTTATACATCCAATATATCATGACTCGATTTCAGGAATTATAATTGAATTAGATCACAAGATGTTAATTTTGAACATTTACTTGTCATGTTTTGAAAGGAAAAAATGAGACAGTTTTGAATTATTTGAACGAAATCATGAAGATTAATGCAATCATAAAAAATACTAATCATAATTCTTTAATTACTTATAGCAGGGAACTTTTAATACAAAATTATGTCTCCATGTACGTAGAAATTTTAAATGATTTTGTTACGAACTTTAAATTAATTGTTATTAATGGGATGAACAGTCATTTACGTAAGATATCTTTAACCGGCGCAATAACACAACAAACTGGTTGGGTCATGTGCAGTGGGGTACGCAGGGGAGGACTGAGGGGCTACAGCCCACAGAATTATGAGAAAATCAAAATTTTATATATAAAAAAAATCAAATGAAATCAATGAAAAAGTGGTAAAAATAAGAAAATCAGCAATCTGGATTAACAATTAATGTGGATCGTTTCAGCAACTTGAAAACTTCGAGATATTACAGATCTAAAAATCCTATATTATTGCTACCTGTACGATCATTTTTCAATGTCATTTATATTGCTAATGATGAATGAAATGAACAGAGAAAACTGGAAAGATCCTGATCTCAGATTTGCTGGAACAAGCTAACTGATGTAGAAATGAAATGTTACAAGAATAACATGAACCGTTTAAGTGATATTGTAAGAACATTAAAAAGAGGAGTTATATACTCTGATAACTAAAAATTATTTCTGTAGAAATGAACATCTAGATCAAATAAATATGTTTTATAAATCTATCTGTTGTATGATGCAAAGGCTAGAGAAAAACTTACAAGAAAAAGAAATAACATGATAAATGCATTGTAGGCTGGAATGATTTTTTGATAAATGTACATCGGAAAGCAGTTAAAAATTTATTTTATTGATTAAAAAAAGGGAGAAAAGAAACAAACAGAACTAGACAACATATGTGAAAATCTACGGCAAAATTCAAACGGGAGTTAAACAAAAAAAAACATTTGAGTAACGAAGAAAAATTTTAAATAAACATATTTAAATTCTTTTAAAAATTAGTTTTTTTATAACATATATTAATATCAAGGATAAAAAGAAATAATATTTCACTAGTATAAAAGGAGAATCTGAGGAAAATCAAAAAGCATATAGCTGAAAAGTGCTCAAATAAATTTTAGGTTGTTTTTATGATAAATGGACTTAAGGTTGAACTGTGGTCAACTCTCTCTCTCTTCTCTCTATATATATATATATATATATATATATATATATATATATATATCAAGAGTTGTAGGAGTATATATATATATATATATATATATATATATATATATATATATATATATATATATATATATATATATATATATATATAAGATGCCTAACAGAGCCCTGAAACTGCCAAGCACCTCCTTCAAATTGCCCTATACCACATTCCTCATGTAAACACAACAACAACATCAGATCACCTCCTCAAGAGACTCCATGGCTCCGCCTGCAAGGCTGCCGGCTGAAAAGACTTGACCCCAAACAAGAGGGGTCCAGGGGCAATAAATAATAGTAATAATAATAATATTATATATATAGAAGAGACAGCATATATATAAGAGAGAGAGTATATATATATATATATATATATATATATATATATATATATATACATATATATATATATGAATAATTGTATTTGTGATCAGTAGAAATTCTGTCTTGCTATTAGAATTGCTCTCTTAATTTCTTCATCTACCTCAATTCACTCTCTTTATTCCCTCTCTCTCTTCTTCTCTATATATATATATATAAAGAAAGAGTATATATATATATATATATATATATATATATATATATATATATATATATATATATATATATATATGTATATATATATATATACCCCTCACAAACCTGTGGTCATTAACTTCTATTATGAACCTTTTCTACTCGCTTCTGCCAAACCCACATTCCTCTCCTCCAGGTATTCCTTTACTGACTCGATCCATTTTATCTTCAGTCTCCCAGCCGGTCGATTCTCAACACACTCACCACTATACATCGCTGCTTAACCAACCGACTAACACCCATCTTTTCCACATTACAAAACCATTCAATGTACTTATTTATTCTTTACTCCTTTCTTCCCACCACACAACTCCCTAATGCGTTCATTCTTCATTTTATCAATTTTTCCTCACACCTAAAATCGCCCCTAATACATATTGTCCATCCGAAAAATTGTATTTAGTACCCTTATTCCAGACCATAGTTTCACTACTATACATTAACACACTTAGCAACATATCCTCATGTAAAACCTTTACATCCACCAAGGATTTAATTGCACCAGCCACCTTCCTACCATTCAAAACTTTCCTACTACACTCTGCCTTGTATCCGTTCCCTTTTCATCCAACATGTATCCTAAAATATTTAAACTCAGACACAGTTCCAGTTGCTCACCCACCCAACATAGCTTCACACAAGGACTGTTCTCTCACAACCATAACTCATTTTACTCACGTTTACTTTCTTTAAACCCATCCTACACTCCCTGCCAACCCTTCACCAATCCTCAAACTCCCTTCAGACTCCAAGCCACAATAAATAAATTGTCCGCATATAATAGATAGGCACCCTCCACTTCCTCTTCTTATTCTCCATCATTCTAACACCTATCCCTGCTACTCCCACCTCTAATTCTAATTCTTTCATAACCACCCATATACAAATTTAATAAATAACGGAATCATGCATAACACATCCCTGCCTCACCTGCTATTAATATTAAACCAATCACTTTGAACATTTATTCTACACACTTTTCTATCATCATACATACTTTTAGATACCATCTTCTAGAAGCCCTTCTAATTAATGCTACCCTATATCACTAACGCCCTGCCATATGAGCCTCCCTATTAATCTTATCATACGCTGTTGCAAATCCATCAAGCCTAAATACAATTTCTTCTTCTTCTCCTCTCTCATTTTCTCAATCATTTATTTCAATGTGTAAAGATTTGATCCTCACATCCTCTACCACTGTAAACACCTTGTTCTCTTCACCACAATCAGCGTTCCCAAGTGGCATTACCATGCTTTAATCTATTTACTTTTCAAACTAATTCCCCATAATTCTACAGTTCCCTTATCCTCCTTACCTTTATATATAGGGTACTATAACCGCTCCAATCGCTTGGAACTATACCTCTCCATAAACGCTTTGTTACAACACGTTTGCAAATCCACTCAATCACTATATCGCTCGCCTCCGGTTCTTGATCATTTCACTCAGTAATTTCTATCTATACCTACAGTAGATTTACCACTCTTCATCTTTTCTCACTTTACATATTACCTCCTCCTTGCTAAGGACCTCATCCCCTAAAATACCTATTCCTTCTTGCACCATCAAACCCACACATCTGTAGTACTACTTCCTTCTGCCACTGCCATGTTATGCATTTCTCTCCACACCCTCTCCTCACATCCATTTCAACAATTACGAAATCAACATCCCAATTCATTATTCCATGCAGATTTTGTTCCTTTTATATATATATATATAGTATATAATATTATATATAGTATATATATATATATATAGTTGTTAAGTAAAGTTAAGGTTATATATATATATATATATATATAATATGTATATATATATATATATATATATATATATATATATATATATATATATATACATATATATAAAATATATATAGTTATATAAGGTGTTATATATATAGTAAGTATATATGAAAGATATATAAGTATATATATATAGTATATATATATATATATATATATATATATATAATAAATATATATATATATATATATATATATATATATATATATATATATATATATATATATATATATATATATATATATGTTATATATAGTATATATATATATATATATATATATATATATATATATATATATATATATATATAAATGATCTCTAAAATTTAAAAAAAGCTAAAGTTTAAAAGCACGCACAGATTGACCATCAGGTAGCTCCCCCAAGAATCGGATTACACTTTATTTCGAGGGCGGATTTATTGGCAATATCTCAATCTGTGTGAGATATTTCCCAAAAACCAGAGGGGGAAGAGCAGGAGATGGCACTATCACTCACTACTCAGGATTAGAGATGCCGAGTGACCGATAGGTGTATCAGATATTGATATTTTTCGGATAGTATCGGTGAAAAATATCGATGATATTTTTTCAGCTGATATATAGATATATTGGGATATTTTTATCCTGCATTGAATCAACGATATTTCTTTACTCTAGAAATTTTGAGCAGCTATCCTGCGATTACAGAAGCCCGACTGCAGCCCGGGCGGGCACACAGGCGCATGCTATCGTTTCCAGAGCCCGTTTGCGCACTTCGCCACGTTTAGGAATGTGTCAGGCGCCCGTTGTTAAATCCTCGATTTTGGGAATCAATAAACGTGTGCCGAAGAATACTTTGTTTACAAACAAATCTTCTTTTACAAACATGTGTCGGAAATGGTTTTACATTAGGGATACTAATATATCGTATCATTTCATAAAATGGATACATATAAGTATAAGAGTATTGTTTACAATTGTCAGATGATCCGACGGGCGCGCTCGGCCGTTTCCAGGTACTCAAATTTCCTGTTCTCTAATTGGTTAATGTAATTTTTTTCAATTCGAAGCGTTTCGAGTCGATTTTGCAACACGGGCTGCACTCGGGCTTCTGGAAACGCAGCTAACATTTTATGAAAATAAAAATATTCAGACGCGCTTGGATGATGGGGATATTTTGTCTGACTCAAGGAGGAGGAAAGAAGGAGGTCAGATGATCATATACAAGAGAAGAAGTAGAGGCCTATAAGGGATGAACAATTTTCATGAAAATATACCTATTGAGTATTTTACTTTTCAAATTAGATATTTATACAAAGTAATGAAAGTATCCTATATAATACAGGACATTACTAGTTTTGAGGTTAAGGTTAAATTTTTAATTAAATTTTAATTTAGTCTGAAATTAGAAATATGTGAAGATTTTCTATTTTACTAGAAGTAGAAAATCACCTCCACTGCTAATTCAGGGCCATGATTGCTTTAAAAAAGTAATATATATATATATATATATATATATATATATATATATAGAGGTATATATATATATATATATATATATATATATATATATATATATATATATATATATATATATATATATATATATATATATATATATATATATATATATATATATATATATATATTAGATTTATTAAAATAAACTGTTAACTTAGTTGACATAATAAAATTAACAAAAATTCACAGGAAATTACACAACCTTTGAGCTATTAAACCCTTCGAATAGGCTACAAAAGAATTATCGGGAGAAAAATACTCAACCGCGAGCATGGTAATTCCCATGTGCAATTGTTAAAGAAAAAAAATGGATAAAATAAACCCCAAGTCTAGTGTGATTTTAATGCTAAAACAAACCACAATAACAAACTCTATGTACCCTGGTAAATGAAAGATTAGGAGTTCTAGAAAAAAATGACTTGTTGGCAGCTGCAACAATTCTCGATCCAAGATTTAAAAAACTGCATTTTCAATCTTCCTTGATTGCATCTAAAATTATCCAAAATATAAGTAAAGAAGTCCTTGAGAATTTAAAGGATTTGGGAAATAAGTCTCCTCCGCAAATAGAAGAGACTGATTTGAGAGAGGTGACACCAAATGTTGACCTTTGGGATGTTCATGAAGAAGAAGCTACTAAAAAGCTAAAAATACCCCAAATGCTCCATTACGTATGCAAGGCAGTATGTCAAATGAAATAAAATAATATTTAAATCAGCCTTTCCTACAAAGAAAATTTGATCCATTAAAGTTTTGGATCGACAGTAAATATGTTTATATAGCGATGAAGTAGAAAGAAAGCAGTTAAATACTTATTTAACTTGGAAACATCATCCCGATATATTGGGTCTAATTATACAAACAGCAACTTCTTTATCTTTTAAAGTGTCGCAAGCCAACACATACTAATCAATTGCTCCATTATTTTTCTTCTCATCCTCTTCACATTAAAAATAATATTATTTTAACATGTTTTTGAGATCGTTCAATTATTGTGATCCTCCATATTTGAAACAAGAAGTTGATTTTATCTTTCGCACATTTAGAAACCTAGCCTATCCACAATTTTTAATTCATAAGAAGTACAAACAGGCTTATTCTAGCTTGGGATTAAGAGAACACAATCCTTTTCTAAATGATAACCTTAAAGTCATCCCATTCTCACCTCAACTACTGTTGATTTAATATGGAACAATTTATTTGATATCACTATTGAAGTTGGCGCACGAAAACGCGTAGTAATGATAAATGCGAAAACTGCTAAACACCGTATTAGGGGTACTTCAATGTGAAGTACAAC
>JABUQX010082003.1:0-15000 GCA_015478945.1 Trachelipus rathkii
AAGAGAGATTTTATCGTGTATGGGAAATAGCTATTGCATTATATCTTGAAGCGGGTAAATTTTTAAAAAAAAATAGAAAAAAGATTAGGATAAAGTGTGGTTAGATAGACACAGATTTAATAGTAGGTTTTAACGCCTTTTATTGTTTTATTATTGTTATTGTTTTAATTATTTTTTTTTGTATTGTCATTCGTATTTGTTAATTATTTTCGTGTTTAATATTCAATAAAATAATATATTTATGTGATATAAGGTGATTTTTAAGGAATTAAATGATTGAATAAAAGATTTTAAATAAGAAAAAGTAAAGTTTTATCGGGTGTTAAATTTTAAGAGACGGAAAGGAGAGGGAGAGAGGAAGGGAGGCGGGAAGGGGGGGGGTGGGGTGTAGGAGTAAATATAAATTATAGAGTGAGGGTTTTAACCTTTTATTGTTTTTATTATCGTTGTAACTTTTCTTGTTGTTATGTGTTGTTGTATGTGGCGGGTTGGTGAGCGGGGTGGTAGCCTTAGGTGTTGGGAAGTGCCTAGGGTGGGAGTCCCACAAAAGCGTACAGCCTGTGAGTGTATAATAAAGAAGGGAAAAGATGGGGAAGAGAGAGGTAACATTAGGTGTGGATGTATGAACGTGAGGGCGGTAAACCGAGATTTGAAGAGCGGAGAAGTGGGGTAATGTTTGACGAAAAAGGTGGATGTCTTGTGGATAACTGAACTAAGTTGAAGGGAAAGAGGGAGTGGACTTTGGAAAATACAAGGGTGTGATATCAGGGGTGAACGAGAGAAGGGCGAGGGAAGGGGTTGGAATAGTTATGAGGAAAGAGGTGTGGGATAAGGTAAGGTGTGTATCAGTGGTTCGAGGATAATGTTGGTTGAAAGTGAAATTTGGGGAAATGTGGGTTTTTAATGCGCATATGCCCAGTGAATGGTAGCGGGGAAGGAGGAGAGAGAAAAGATTCTGGAGTGAGTTTGAGTGAGTTGGAACAGTTTGGGTAAATGATAAAATATTTGTCTATTGGGACAGATTTGAATGCAGGAGTGGGAAAAGAGGAGATGGGGAGAATTATAAGGACCCCTGAGGGTAGGGGAGAATGTTAATGGAGAAAGTCTGTTAGAGTTGTGTGTTGAAAAAAGAATGATAGTGGGGAATACTTGGTTCAAAAAAAGAGAAATCATAAGTAAACATGGAAGAGTGAGATAACGGGGAGGGCGGTACTGGATTATGTGTGTGTAATGGAAGGATAGAGGCAGATTACTAGATGTAAATGTATTCAGAGGGGCAGGTAGGGGGTTATCTGATCACTATTTGGTGGTTGCTAGATTAAGGGTAGGGGGAGAGGTAATGGTTAGGGAAAGAGAAAATAAGAGGAGAATAGAAGTCATAAAGGTGGAAAAATTGGAGGAGACAGTGTGTAAGAGGGAGTGTAGGAGAGGTATGGAGGATAGGTGGAGAGACGTGAGAGGGACAGAATTGGGGAGTGGAGGGGGAGTGGATTAGATTTAAAGAGGCACGTAGTGAAAGAAAGGCTAGAAGGATATGCAGTGGAGTAAAAAGGTGGTGCAAGCAGAAGGAAAGAGGAGTGAATGGGGAATGGAGTAAGAGGACTAGGGTGAAAAGGAAAAGGAGCTATGTTGAAAATGCGTTGGCGAAAGGAAGAGAGGAAAGCTGGAGGAATTATAGACAGGGTTAGAAGTGGAAAGCAAAGAGGGCGGTGGAGGGGGCGAGAGAAGAACAAAAGATGAGTGGTGTAGAAAATGTGACGGAAAATTTTGAATCGGGAAGTAAGATGTTCTGGAAAGAAGTAAATAAAAAAAAGAGGAAGAAGAAGGAGGGGTTGGGGGAAAGGATTAAGGGAGGAGATGGGGAGTGGATAGGAGGAGAGGAAAGGGTGAGAAAGAGGTGGGGGGAGTTTTAGTGGATTATTGAATGAAGTGGGTGGGGGAGGGGAGGAAGATTTGCAAGAGGTGAGGGTGGGGAATGAGAATTGGGGAGGGAGGGGGAGGATGAAATACAAAAGGAAGAAATTATTAGGGCCTTGAATAGAGGAAAAAAAGGGAAGTCCGCAGGTCTGGATGGTGTGAGGATGGAAATGTTGCAGAAGGGAGGTATAGGGGTGGAGGAATGGCTGTATAGGTTATATAATATATGTTGGAGGAGTGGTGAGGTACCACAGGATTGAGAGGATGGTTGTTTGGTCCCCCTGTATAAGGGGAAAGGGGGATAGGATGGAATGTGGGAATTATAGAGGTATATGTCTTTAAGTGTGTAGGGAAAGTTATGGGAGAATACTGATTGAGAGAGTGAGAGGTTTAACGGAGGGGAGAATGGGGGAAGAACAAGGAGGATTTAGGGAAGGAAGAGGGTGTGTGGACCAAGTGTTTACACTAAAGATGCTTGTGGAGAAAAGTATAGGGAGGAAAGGGAAAGTGTATGGGTGGTTTTTAGATTTAGAGAAAGCAAATGATAGAGTGAAGAGGGGGGAATTGTGGAGGTGTTGGAGAAAATGGAAGTGGGTGGCAAAATTAGGTAAAGGTATAGGGCCTTTATAGAATATAGAATGTGGTTGAGAGTGTTAGGAGGGGAAGTAGATGTTTGGGGTGGGTGTAGAGGATTGAGGCAGGGGTGTATGTCGCCGTGGCTTTTCAATTTGTTTTGGAGAGTGTTTCAGAGAATGGGAGGGAGGGGAGGGGGTGAAATTGATGGATGGGAATGTAGAAGGGAAGGTGACATATTACTGTTTGCGGACGATAACTGCCTGTGTGGCGAAGAACCGGAAGGGTTGAGGTATTTGGTGAGGGAGTTTTGAGAGAATGTGGTGGAAAAGGGGCTTAAAATTAATCCAGGTAAGAGTAAAGTTGTTAGGTGTTGAGGTTAATGAGGAAGAGAGGAAGGGGGAGGGTCAGAAGTTAGAGTAGGGGTGTAGTAATTGAAGAAAGTAAAGATTTTTAGAATATTTAGGATGGACTTTGGGTAAGGGGGGGAATGGATGAAGGAGAGATAGAACATAGAGTAGTGAAGAAGAATGAGGCTGTGAGTGGTCTGAGAGAATTATGAAAAGGGGGGATTTAACACAGAAAGTTAAGATAAGTATGTTTGAAAAAATTGTTCCAGCGGTGTTGTATGGGTGTGAAACATGGGGTTGAATGCTAGGTCCAGGAAGAAGTTGGAAGTTATTTGAGATGAAGGGGTTGGGAGCGGTTTGTGGGGTTAGCAGAAGGGAGAGAATTAGGAATAGGGTGGTGAGGGAGAGATGTGATTGGAGGAATGGGTTGGTGGGAAGAGCGGAGAAGGGAATGTTAAGATGGTATGGGCATCTAGTGAGAATGGAGGAACAGAGAGTGGTTAGGAGAGTTTGGGAAGCGGAGGGGATAGAAGGAGAGGAAGGGGGAGACCAAGAAGGAGGTGGATGATGGAATAAAGGAGATCTGGAAGGAGGGAGGATGCAGGGAGGAAGAGGGTAGGGGTTGGCGAGAGATAGATGGGGTGGAGGAGGTGGTGACGGCGAGATGGAGGAGGTGTGATGAGAGAGGCTGTACGTAACACTACCCCGCTCAAGCGGGAAAAAGTGTAAGTAGAAAAAAATTACTAACAATGATATATATATATATAATATATATAATATATATATATATATATATATATATATTATAATATATAAATATATATATATATATATAATATAATATATATATATATATATATTAAACATATATATAATATATATATGTATAATATAAATTATATATATATTATATATATATATATATATTATATATATATTATATATATATATATATATATAGTAGGGCCGGCATATTGGACTACCAAAAACCCACCTGTGACCGACGAAAAACCCACCTGACCTTTTTTGAGCCCAAATTTTTACCTGCCCTTGACCTTTTTTGGCCTTGACCTTTTTGGGCCTTGACCTTTTGGGCAACCCAAATTTTTTGGCAACCCTAATTTTTTGGCAACCCTAATTTTTTGGCAACCCTAATTTTTTCGCAACCCTAATTTTTGCAACCCTTTGAAGAAGGGTTGCGCCAAACGGTTGCGCAGCAACCGTTGTACGTGTCCCCCCCTAATTTTTCGACCAACCCTTTGGTCTTCCATGGGTCAATTTTGGCCCACCCTAATTTTTGGCCACCCTTTAGGGGCTTAGCCCTTTTTTGATGTCTTTACCTTTTTTGTCCTTGACCTTTTTCCGCCCACCCCTTTGAAGATTCCATCGGGTCAATTTGGCCCACGCTAATTTTGGTCACTCGTGGCCCACCCGTCACATATTTCGTTCCTAACTTGAACGTATGTATGGATCTATCCTAACTTGAACACCTACACACACAACCACACACACACACACACACACAGAGATTTACTTACACTCACACACAGATTTACTTACACACACAGATTTACTTACACTCACACAGATTTACTTACACTCACACACAGATTTACTTACACACACAGATTTACTTACACACACACACACACAGATTTACTTACACTCACGCAGATTTACTTATGCACACAGATTTACTTACACTTATACACACATTCACTATTACACTTACACACACATTCACTGTGACACTTACATTTACACATAGACACTTACATTTACACTTATACACACATGTACAAACACACTACCAACCCTTTGGTCTTCCATGGCTCAATTTTTATGACTCAGCAATTATTGTGACTATATCTTTGTATGACGTCATTTTTAGCTGGTTCATCTTTGATGGTGCTATATTGATGGTTTCAACTTTGATGGCTCCCAATCACCGTAAGGAGTATCTAGTGATGTTCTATTAGTGTTCTATGAGTATTCTATGAGTGCCTGGTGAGTGCCAGGTGAGTGCCAAGTGAGTGCCAAGTGAGTGCCAAGTGAGTGCCAATGAGTGCCCAATGATGCAAAATAGTGCCAAAGTGATGCACATATTGCCACGTATGTGCCACATAGTTTCCAACTGAGTGCCATTTTCAAAGCCTTTCTAGCCTCCACACTGAAGACTAGAATAGCCCTAATATGGGTGTCTACTCCCCAAGGTTATAAGGTATGAGGAAATCGATTGGTGTATATTACAAAGTTGCTAGGATGCTTCGCTACTATTGGTTAGTCTTTCTAACCCTTATAGCATTGACAGAATATTATATATAAAGAGTTACAGCACATGAGAAGTGACCGCAAACGTTTCCGAGTCTCGAGTCCGCGGTCCGCGTCCGCGGTGAACACCGTCCGCGAAAAACCGCTCACGCCCGCGTGCGCCGCCAGCGCAAATCATTCGCCGCCCCGCCGCGTGCGCCCACAGCAGGTGCAATATTTCCGAGTAAACGCCGCCCAGCGTGCGCATCCCCGCAGACGCAATATTCCAAGGCGGCAACGAAAAAATATATCAATGTAAACTATTCAAAGATTCTTTCAAATAATAAACATGGTCATTCATTTTACGACAAGTATGAAATTTATTAGAAAACATATACTTTAGCAATACCTTAAAGCAGTAAATCAGTAAATCAATTAGAGGTGGTAAGCATAACACCAAAACGGGATAGTCACATGCTTTGTTTTTAACCTGTTTTACTGCTTTAACTCATGTTTTACTGCTTTAAATACTCATATGCTTTATCACTGCTTTAACTCAACATTTAATTATAATTATAACCTAAAGGCAGTAATAAACAAGTAAATCAATAGAGGTATAGTTACCTAACCAAAGGGTTAGTATGCTTTTGTTTTATCTGTTTTACTGCTTTTAACTCATGTTTTAACTGCTTTACTCATATGTTTTACTACCCCTAAAACTCGTATATATAAACATTTATTTTAATAACAATTGTACGAAATTTTATTAAAAAACATGTACTTTCTGCTTTACAGCTTTAATTAATCTCATATTTCATTTATTCACCTACGATATGGGATGTGGAGAAATTTAGCGTTCCGAATTCCTGCTACATGTCTTTAGCTGGGCTATCAGGATGTGGTAAAACCTTTCTATTATTAAATATTTAAAGGAAATGGAGATTTTTGAACAAACCCCTGTAAAAAATAATGGGTTTATAATTATCAGGAAAAATTAAAGAAATACAGATTGTGATTCAATTCAATTGAAGGCGTATACGATATTAATCGTTGGATTAATATACATGGTCACAAAATTATTGTATTAGATGATTTAATTCACAAATTGAATTTGGAAATAGCAAAAGCGTTCACTAGTTTATTCTCACCATCTAAATATCTCGGTGTTTTTCATAACACAGAATATTTTTCATCAAAGCAAGCATATGCGAAGTGTTTCTTTAAACACACAGTATTTACTGTTGTTTGGACAGAGAAGAGACATGAGTCAAATTAATGTATTGGCAACTCAAATGTTTCCCCTTCAAAGGAAAGTTCTTAAAAGTATATAAAGAGGTTACTTCGATCCCTCACGGTTATTTGATGTGTGAACTTCACCCCAAAAACACGTACAGAGTGTTACTCCGCACCAACATTCTACCTTATGAGATAGAAACTGTATACATACCTGAATAATGAGTGCTCTAGTTGCAAAGTATTTACCTCTTATAAAAAAATTTAAAAAGCTGAAACCTTCTGAAAAACGTAAACTAATTAGTGAGGATGAGAAAATTCCATCCAGTGTGTATGTGAACGTCTGTTAAATCTTATAAAAAGGAGAATGTTTTGCCTTTAAACAGGACCTCAGAAGGTTAAAGCTAGCCGCCGTTATAGATAACATCATTAAAAAACTCTCCCTCAACATTAAAAATCTGAAAAATAAAAAGAAGTTACTACAGCGAGGAGGAGGGGTATT
The DNA here is from genome assembly GCA_015478945.1 of Trachelipus rathkii. NCBI lineage: Eukaryota > Metazoa > Arthropoda > Malacostraca > Isopoda > Trachelipodidae > Trachelipus > Trachelipus rathkii. Next base: position 6,826 of record JABUQX010082003.1, read on the forward strand.
CCTACCAATTACCTTCTCCGTTATAGCTCCACTGATAACTAAGTGGTTGTTCCCATGATGAAGAAGGTTCGTTAACTCCATATAATGAGTATTGAGAAAGAAGTAATAATAATAAAGCATCGGTCCAGAATTCAGTTCCTCAGATTCAGCATTCACAACCTCTACATGAACAGTTATTACCACGCACTGTGCAAAATCCCCAGTCACAGTTTCATCATTCACAACCTCAATATATGCAGATATTACCACACAATGCATTACAGCCTCTTTCACATCAACAACAACAGTTGCATCAACAGAACCCTTATATTGTGAACGACTCATTATCTTTTCAGCAGCCTCTACCTCCCAGCTTATATGATCCTGAAGTTGAACAGATAACCAATTACGAGAAAGAAGTGTACAGGATATTAAATTCAGACATTAACATCCATGAGAAACGCATCTTATACCAAGATGCCATACAAAAATTGATAGATCTTAAAGACTTGCATCTACATCCACCATTACGTAAACCGCTACCCGATGATATAGATATACCTAGTGAAGTAAAACTTGAAGTGAAAAATGAAGATAAATTTAAAAATATCCTGGAGGAGAGCTTACCTATTAGAGTGCGTAAATCAGGAATAGCTTTATATAATATTTTAAAAGAACAATTATCATTGAATGAAGCAGGGCAGATCGTAATTGATGATGAAATAGTTAAAGGATCAAATATTGTGGATTTGATAGCTGATCTCTCACGTAACTGGAAGAAAGGCCCTGTAAAAGGGATGGAATGAGATCAAACAAGAACTTCAGACTATTAATGTTTCCCCCGAACTTTAAGTCTTAAATCGCAACGATAGCCCAGATCTGGATATATCCCAAAGATGCAAAGCTGATTCAAGTATCTCAAGCCCCTTCTTACGCTTCAGTATAAAATTAAACGTGTTTACCAGAGGAAGTAATAAGAAAAGACACGCTTTATAATAAGCCTATTTGGATTAAATCGTAATTATGTATATATTTATTTAGTTGTAATGCTTGTATATACAATAAATGATGTTGACTTTAAATATTTGAATATTTTTACTTTTATAATATATATATATATATATATATATATATATATATATATATATATATATATATATATATATATATATATATATATATAATATATATATATAATATATATATATTATATATATATATATATATATATACTATATGCCATTGTGGTTTTTAAGTTTTGGTAAAGTAAAAAAAGGATGTGTAGTTTGATAAGATTACTTTCGAATACATTAGGGAACCAAATAGTTTTGGGGGTTTTCACATAGGGTTTGCTTTAAAGGTATCCTATATTGGAAAAAAGAGTTAAAAATATGTAGAGGGAAGCAAGAGCAAATTTACTTTCTACATAAACCTGTCAAGAAAAAAATTTCCTCCGGAAAACCATATTCTCCACAAGCTCGATAGTGTTGGCAAATTAGATTTTATCGGAAAGATAAATATAGAGTTCTTCATAAATTGAAGGATTCAATTACAATACTTTTTAACTATTGAACGTATACTCTAGATATCTTGTGGTTTTGAAAACGCCTTTCAAGATAAAAGATTCCAGGGCTCAAGTGCACAGCAGTACTTGAATTATAGAGATGAGAGGAGACACACCTACATCAGTGTCGACCGATTCAGGAATGGAAATTGAAGGTTCAGAGTTTCAGAGTCTCTGGGATATGGTATAAGCTATTACATACATTTTCCGTAAACAAACGCGGCCTATAGTTGGAAAAGTCAGCGTACTAATTAAAGAGCGCAATGCTAGGTATTTTACACTAAAATGAAATACTTTAATATATTTATACGGACGATCTTTAGCTTATTCTTATAAAGATCGTAGCCATAGAATATAAAAACAACCCTTTTAAAATGTCAAAAACTAGAGGGCCGTAGAACACATCTGTATGAAAAAAGAAAACAAAATAAAAGATAATTCAGGGATAAAGGTGAATGACTTATGTAAGAGTATCTCGAACAGAAGAAAGGTTAGAAAAGGGTATGAATCCGGGTGGTCTAACGAAAGTTTTTAAAGTGCACAATATCCGTCCAATCCCCTGTGAAGTTTAAAGGTATATTACCTGGAGGATTTAGATGGTGGAAAAATAAAAAGGAGGTTCTATAAACAAGAAATACAAAAGGTAAGGTTCAACCGCTGTACTCACGAAAATATAAAATAAGAAAAAATATTACCACGAGAGGCAAAGGAAAAAATAAGCAGTTACTTGTGAAATGGAGGGGGTATCCTGCAAGTTTACATAACTTATAAAAAGCAAGTGAAATTAAGAATTATTAATCAGTTGTCATTATAATCATGGAGGTGTAGATCACTTTTATTAACTCTCTCGTCCTCAGCCTCTTTGGATTTACATCCTGATAATAAACTCTTGGATTTTACAACTGTGTTAATGAATCCTATATACAACTTGAAAGAGAGGTATACGAAGCAGGATTATGTGAAATGATATTAAATACGGACATAGAAAATTTACCTCACAATCTATTCTGGATGACAGTGTACAGAAGTGTAGAATGTGTTGAAACTACAATTGCCAAAAAGATGAATACAACCACACTTGCTACAAAAGAATACTTCATTGAAGAATTTGTTCTGCGACGGTCTTATTTTAAATCGGTGCCTGCTATTTTTAGTCATTTAAACGTTCTCTTTGATATGAGTATTATGTGTAAGGATCTGGTATACAAAACTGAAATGCGTACCTATGAAGATAAAGTAACAATATCTTTAAGGCTCAAAAGTAAGTGTAAACCTGCAAGACCGTGATAATGTTTTTTTCTGGACGTTCACCATGGCCAGCGCGTAAACATATTCCGTAAAACGTGATGCTGGAGCTTGGATAAATACTCCATGAATCCCTACTAATTTGAAGAGAGTTATACAATCTGTGGAGAATAACCCGCATGACTCCGGCATGAACGAAAAAGATGAAGCAAGATCGAGTACTGCATTTACACTGTAGCCCCATCCGAGAATGCTCAACCACCCATGTATGCTTATGTATATATCAAATATAGATTGATACATCAATATTAGTTAATACTAAAGCTCCTTTATTAATAGTAGTATATTTTCCCAAAGAGAGTAAAGTTATAACATTTCCAAATGTTCTTTATCTACCTCTGAATAGATTCAAATTTTGACTCTGTACGCGTGCATATAAAAGATGTAGAAGGAAATCCCTTCCCTTACATACGGCGCATTGTTATGCAAAGTTCATATTAGAAAGAAGCAGATTGCAGTAATTACAGGATAATGGAATATATATAAGAGAGGGGTAGTCAGATATATTTTTCATTCCTTAACATACTCTAAGAACAGTGTAAATGATAGTATGAAAAGACTCGCTGTAATATGAATGAAGAAAGGTAATTCAGGGGAACAATGCAGAGGGGTATGTGCCTTGGTGGATTTTTGCCAACTATGGAGAAGTGCAAGGCCTCTACTCAGGAGAGGGGGGTGAATATTTAGGTAAGAAAGCTATAAGAACAGGTTTGCATACTATTCAAGATATTGCTGCAGAAATAATCCTCGTACAGCATTAAAAAGACGTATAGCCGATGTTTCAGATGAGATGTTGGATGATGTTAAGAGTAAAATAGACGTAAAAATGTCAGGACAAAGGTCGGGGATCAAGAAAGATTGTCGATAAGAAAAAGACTAAAGCGGAAAAAAAACTCTAAAGAAAAAAGGTATGATGTATTTTCTATTTAATTACTAACTGATGTAACTTTATACATGGTGTGTAGTATAGTAATGGTTTTTCATGAATTTTCATATAACGCCAGAGCTCGCACATGAAAGTATGCATTTCCTCATCCTTCTAGTCCTGATGTTGTAAGAGTGAATTGATCTCTTCTCCATGGAATCCTACACAGATTACGCGTGCGAGTCCAACTTTATCAGTATTAAGCCTCTGAATTCAATTACCAATAACAGATGTTTCTCTAGAGTTCAATATTGCAGGCACTGTCTGATCCCTATTAGATCCCTCTAATGTGTTTTTATATGTAAAAACGAAAATTGACAAGAGACCTGATGTACGATCTTCCTTCGGGTGATGCACCATAATAGTAGTACAGAATCAAAATTTTCCTGTATACATGTTTCACCAAGGTTGAAGTCTATCTTAACGGAACTTCAAGGTGCGTCAGCGGCTAATTATCCTTATAGAAACTATATAGAACATTTGTTAAAATTATTCAGAGACGCTTAAAACAATCTCATCTCCAATCATGTGGTTTTTACAGTTTCAAAGATGAAGCTGCACATATAAATAAAGCAGCTAAAGTCATAAATAATACTTATGAATTTTACGGTCGATTAAATGGCGATATCTTCTCTCAAGAAAGACTCATTCTACCATCTGTAGATACTAGAATCATTTTATCACGGTCAAATCCCAAATTTGCTCTTAAAATAAAAAGTAAGCCTACTGCTACAGCTGTATGTCCAGAAAACCTGTTTTCAAACTGTTGGAGGCCTATCTCTATGTTAGAAAAGTTAAATTATCACCACAGCGTCATTTGGAAATTGAAAATTCGCTTTTGAATACTACAGCAAAGTACTCTATTAAGAGAGTTGAAACCAAGATATTTAATTTCACTCAAGGATTATCGAGTTTATCAATACCCTACATTGTGAAATCGAAATTTTAACTCACAGAAAGTAATAATAGATTGTGGAACATGAAGCCCTACTCCGGGCCAATATAAAAAGTCAGCCCTAATATAATTCATCACCTTTCGGACTTAGGGGTATCAGTTTACATGTGAAATGGACTGCCTCTACGGAACGTGATATGAAATATACAACGGATGACCTATCTCTCGTACGCGGCCTTTTACGACTTAATAGCCAATACTGTATATGTAATGATAGCGGGACAGGCTTAAATCTTGAAGAATATCGCAAAGAATAGTAATTTATATGCTTATGATCTTACTGCAGACCTTTCAGCTTGTAACGCCTATTATTTAAACATTTTGAGAAAGGGCACTCTTAGGACTAAGTCCCTCCTCTTTTGGATCGGGAGGTCTTACCATCACTCTTCATCACGTGTAGTGGTTCTAGTCTTGAGCAGTTTTCCATCAACTCCATTGAAAATTGACAGAGTAAACGCAACGTACGTTTGAACTATTAGAAGATGAAATGAAGAGGAAATAAAATCGGTGTTTAAAATGAACTCGCTTTTTAGGTGTGTTCGCTATTAACGAAATAAAACTCTGTAAAGTTGGAGAAGGATACCTGCTTCATATTCAATACATTGCCCTCGTCACATCACCTCAACAGGACATTGATCTCCGTTTATAGAGCAAAAAAACGATGCTGTTCACATATTGATTCTTTGATACAAAATTATATTGAATATCACTGTAAAATCACCTTATTTTAAATATATAACAATGAAGCTGTGAAAAAACTATGTCTTACCCTGTTCAACCCCTATAATCTAATTTATGTGGAGTCTATTGTATTTATTTCCATTATGTGCTTTTTTAAATAATGTATGTTTAATAACTTGTAAAATTTTGATGCCTTAAAAATTTTGTATGTCAATGATTTTATAGTTTCTGAATATGTAATAAATCCTTTAAAAATGAAAAAAATGCTGATTTACTAATATTTGAAACGAAATTCTTTGAATAAGGTTTTTAATAAAATTTCGTCCAATTTTATTAAAATAAAATGTTTATATAGCAGACACTCTGTGATTTCTTTCTTACAAGTTTTAAATAAAAAATAAAAATAAAAAAATAATTTAAATAATAATAATAAAAATTAAATAATAAATAAAAAGTATTAAAACAAAATATAAAAAAACATAATGTTAATAAATATGTGGATTAAAGCAGTAAAAGCATATGAACGTTAAAAACAGTAAAGCAGTGAAACAATAGGAAGTTAAAGCAGTAAAACATAGTAAAGCCAGTAAAAACAGTAAAACAAAAAGCATACTAATCCCTAGTTGTTTAGGTTAATCGACCTCTATTGATTTACGATTTAACTGTTTAAAGGTATTGTAATGTTAATAAATATGGTGAGTTAAAGCAGTAAAACATATGAGTTTAAAGCAGTAAACATGAGTTAAAGCAGAAAAACCAGTGAAAACAAAAGCAATACTAATGCCCTTTGTGTTAGGTACACCTCATTGATTTACTGGCTTTAACTGCTTTAAGGTATGTAAATGTAAATTTTTTTTGATGTTAACAGCATTAAAAACATATGAGTTAAGCAGTAAAACATGAGGTAAAGGTAAACAGTAAAAAAAAGCCATACTAATCCGTTTTGGTGTAGGTAACACCTCTATTGAATTACTGATTTACTGCTTTATAGTATGTAAAACATAACAATTTAAGTTAAAGCAGTTAAATACTATGGAGTTAAAGCAGTAAAACATGAGTTAAAGCAGTAAACACAGTAAAACAATCAAAGCATACTAATCCCTTGTGTTACTAACACCATCTCATTGATTTACGTGATTTAAACTGCTTTTAAGGATGTAAAGTTAGTTTTTAATAAATTTCATACAATCTGTAAGTAAAAACAAATCTCATAAGTATATTTGAAAGAAAATTCTTGGAATAGTTTACCATGTGATATCATATTTTTCGTTCGCGCTGGAATATTGCGCGTGCCTGCGGGCGCACGCGGCGGTGGTTACGCCGGAAATATTCGCGCCTGCGGCGCACGGCGGCGCGGCGGGGAATAATTGCGCCTGCGGCGCACGTCGGCGGGCGTGTTTCCGCCTAGACGGGTGCTTCCCTGCGGACGCGGACTTCGGACTCGGAAACGTTTGCGGTCACTGGTCTCAACGTTTGTAGACTCTTAGAATATATATTCTGTCCGATGCCTATAAGTGTTCAGAAAAAGACTAACTCATAATAGGAAGCATCCTAGCCAACTTGTAATATACACAAATCGATTCCTCATACCTTAAATAACCTGGGGGTAAGACCACCCATATTAAGGGCTATTCTATGTCTCAGGGAGGCTAGAAAAAGGCTTCGAAAAAAAGGCCACTCATTGTGCACTATGTGGCAACTCACGGCACTAATGTGGCACTCACTGGCACTCATTGGCACTCACTTGCACTCATTGGCACTCATTGGCACGCACTTGGCACTCACCTGGCACTCCCCAGGCACTTAATAGAATACTCATAGAACACTAATAGAACATCAATACCAAGATACTCCTTACGGTGATTTGGGAAGCCATCAAAAGTTGAACCATCATATAGCACCATCCGAAAGATGACCGCTACAGATGACGTCATCAAAGATGAGTCCTCAAATAATGCTGAGTCATAAAAATTGAGCCATGGAGACCCAAAGGGTTGTAGTGTGTTTTGTACATGTGTGTATATAGTGTAAATGAAGTGTCCTAGTTGTAAATAAGTGTCATGTGAATGTGTGTATAATTGTCATAAGTGAATGTGTGTAATAAGTGTAAGTTAAATTCCTTTTTTTTTTGGGGGTTGTGTGTAAGTAATCTGTGTGATTGTAAGTAAATCTGTGTGTGTGTGTAGTAAATCTGTGTGTGTGTAAGTAAATATGTGTAGGCATGAAGTAAATCTGTGTGAGTGCTAAGTAAATCTGCGTGTCGTAAGTAAAGTGTGTGAGCTGTAGTAAATCTTGTGTGTGTGTGTGTGTGTGTGGGTGTGTGTGTGTGTGTGTGGTTGTGTTTGTGGTTTTCAAGTTAGGATAGATCCATACATACGTTCAAGTTAGGAACGAAATATGTGACGGGTGGGGCACGAGTGGCCAAAAAATTAGCGTGGCCAAAATGACTCCATGGAATCTGGCAAGCTGGAGAAAAAGGTCAAAGGTACAAAAAGGTAAAAGACAAATCAAAAAGGCTAAGCCCCTAAAGGGTGGCCAAAAATTAAGGTGGGCCAAAATTGAACCAATGGAAGACCAACAGGGTTGGTCGAAAAATAGGGGGGAACACGTAAACGGTCGATGCGCAACGTTGGCGCAACCCTTGCTTCGAAGGGTTGCAAAATTAGGGTTGCCGAAAAAAATTAGGTTGCCAAAAAATTAGGGTTGCCAAAAAATAGGGTTGCCAAAATTTTGTTGCCAAAAAATTTGGGTTGCCAATAAAGGTCA
>JABUQX010082003.1:20000-32500 GCA_015478945.1 Trachelipus rathkii
ACCATGGGTCATTTTTTGCTCACGGTAATTTTTGGCTACCATTTAGGCTCCAACTGTCACATATTTTCCGTTCCTAACTTGTACGCATGTATGGACCTACCCTAATTGAACACCTACACACGTGTGCGCGCACACACACACGACACACACCCACTTACACACACACACACATATTCACTATGACACTTATACACACATTCACTCTGACACTCAACATTTACCCACAGACACTTACATTTACACTTATACTCACGTACAAACACAATGCCAACCTCACTGTCCATGGGTCAATTTGACCCACGGTAATTTAACCTTCCTTAGGGACTTAGCCCTTTTTGATGTCTTAACCTGTTTGAATCAAGACATTTCGCCTTGACCTGCTGGAGCACACCATGGTCAATTTTGAATTCACGCTAACTTGATGGTTTGATGTGGTTCCCAACCACCGTAAGAAGTATCTAGCGATGTTCTATAGTGTTCTATGAGTAATAGATGAGTGCCAGGTGAGTGCCAGGTGTGTGCCAAGAGAGTGCCAATGAGTGCCAATGAGTGCCAAGTGAGTGCCAATGAGTGCTGGGTGAGTGCCAGGTGAGTGCCAAGTGAGTGCTACATAGTGCCAACTGAGTGCCACTTTTTTCAGGCCTTAGCCTCTCCTGAGCCTAGAATAGCCCTTATATGGTGTCTACCCCTAGGCAATAAGGTATGAGGAATCGATTGGTGCATGGAGTTGTGGCACCGCTGAATGCCTCTTACCATGAGTTAGTATTTTTCTAACACTTATAGCATGACAGAATATATATCTAAAGAGTTACACAGTTGAGACAGTGACCGCAAACGTTTCAGAGTCCGCGTCCGCAGGTCAGCCCCGTCGCGAAACCGCCCGCCGCGTGCGCCCGCAGGCGCAATATTTCCTGGGTTTCGCCGCGGTGCGCCCGCGGGCGCAATATTTCCGCGTAACCGCCGCCGCGTGCGTCCGCAGACGCAAAATTCCCGCGTGAACGAAAAATATTGATATCAATGTAAACTATTCAAAGAATTTCTTTTCAAATATACTATGAGTCATTCAGTTTTACTACAATTGTACGAAATTTTATTAAAAACATATACTTTACATACCTTAAAGCAGTAAATCAGTAAATCAATAGAGGTGTTATTACCTAACACCTAGGGGATTAGTATGCTTTTGTTTTACTGCTTTACTGCTTTAACTCATGTTTTACTGCTTTAACTCATGTTTTACTGCTTTAACTCACATGTTTTACTGCTTTAACTCATATATTTATTAACATTACATACCTTAAAGCAGTAAATCAGTAAATCAATAGAGGTGTTACCTAACACCTAAGGGATTAGTATGCTTTTGTTTTACTGCTTTACTGCTTTAACTCATATGTTTTACTCTGCTTTTTTAACTTTCTGCTTTACTGCTTTAACTCCTGTTTTACTGCTTTAACTCATATATTTATTAACATTGTTTTCTTTTATATTTTTTATTTTGTTTTAATACTTTTTATTTATTATTTCTATTTTTATTTTTGTTTTAAAAATTGTAATGTAAGAATAAAAACACACAGAGTTTCTGTTATATAAACATTTTATTTTAATAAAATTATATAAACATTTTATTAAAATAAAATGTTTATATAGCCGAGTTTTAGGGGTAGTAAAATCGCGTTTTTCATTTTAAAGCATTTATTACATAACTAGAAACTATAAAATCATTGACATACAAATTTTTAGCATCAAATATATTTACAAGTTTATTAAAACATACATTATTTAAAAAGCATATAATGAAATAAATACAATAGACTCCACACAAATTAGAATATAAGGGCTGAACAGGGTAAGACATAGTTTTTACACAACTTACATTATTATATTTTAAAAATAAGGTGATATAATGATTATTCAATATAAATTTTAAGTTCAAAGAATCAATTATGTGAACAGCATCATTTTTTGCTCTATAAACGGAAATCCAATGTCCTGGTGAGGTGATGTGTCGAGGCAATGTATTGAATATGAAGCAGGTATCCTGCTCCAACTTTACAGAGATTATTTCGTTAATAGCAAACATCCCTAAAAAGCGAGGTTCATTTTTAAACACCGATTGGTCTTTCATTTTTAATAATTCAAAAGTACGTTGCGTACTCTGTCAATTTCAATGAGTTGAGGATGCTCAAGATAGACCACTACAGTGATGGGTGATTGTAGACTTGATCCAAAAGAGAGACTTAGTCCTAAGGTGCCCTTTCTCAAAATGTTTAAATGATAGGCGTTACAAGCTGAAAGGTCAGCTGTGAGATCTTTAGTATATAATTACATATTCTTATGTATTCTTCTAAGATTTAAGCTTGTTCCAAGCATTGCCGTGACAGTATTGGGCTATTAAGTCGTAAAAAGGACGAGTACAGAGAGAAAGGTCGCCGTTGTATAACATTTCATAATCACGTCCGTGAGGTAGTCCATTCACATGTAAACTGATACCCCTAAGTCCGAAAGGAATTTATAGGGTGACTTTTTATAATTCCCGGAGTAGGCTTCATGTTCGACAATCCTTATTATTACTTTCTGTGGTAAATTTCCGTTCACAATGTTAGGGATATTGATACTCGATAATCCTTGAGTGAAATTAAATATCTTGGTTTCAACTCTCTTAATAGGGTACTTTGCTGTGGTATTCGATAATTTTCACTTTCCAAATGTCGTTGTGGTGATAATTTCACTTTTCTAACATAGAGATAAGCCTCCAACAGTTTGAAAACAGGTTCAGGACATACAGCTGTAGCAGTAGGCTTACTTTTTATTTTAAGAGCAAATTTAGGAGGATTTGATCGTGATAAAATGATTCTAGTATCTACAGATGATAGAATGAGTCTTTCTTGAGAGAAGATATCACCATTTAATCGACCGTAAAATTCATAAGTATTATTTATGACTTTAGCTGCTTTATCTATATGTGCAGCTTCATCTTTGAAACTGTAAAAACCACATGATTGGAGATGAGATTGTTTAGCGTCGTCTGAATAATTTAACAAATGTTCTATATAGCTTCTATAAGGATAATTAGCAGCTGAAGCACCTAGTGAAGTCCCGTTAAGATAGACTTCAACTTGGGTGAAACATGTATACAGGAAATTTGATTCTGTATATACTATATGGTCATCACCCGAGGGAAGATCTGTACCATCAGGTTTTGTCAATTTCGTTTTTACATATAAAAACACATTAGAGGGATCTAAGTACTGATCCGAAGTACCTGGAATATTGAACTCTAGAGGAACATCTGTGTTGGTAATTGAATGCAGAGGATTAATACTGATAAAGTTGGATTCGTTAACGCTTATCTGTGTAGGGTTCATGGAGAAGAGATCCAATTCACTCTTACAACAATCAGGACTAGAAGGATGAAGGAAATGCATCTTGCATGTGCGAGCTCTGGTCGTATAATGAACATTTTCATGAAAAACCTTACTTATATACACAGCTCGTATAAAAGTTATCAGTTAGTAATTAAATAGCAAATACATCAATAATACATTTTTCCTTTAGAGTTTTTTTCCGCTTAGTCTTTTTCTTTATGACAATCTTCTTGCTCCCTCGACCTTGACCTGACATTTTATGTCTTATTTTACGCTTAACATCATCCAACATCTCATCTGAAACATCGGCAATACGTCTTTTTAATGCTGTATGAGGATTATTTCCAGCAGCAATATCTTGAATAGTATGCAAACCTGTTCTTATAGCTTTTTTACCTATATATATTCCCCACCTCTCCTGAGTAGAGGCCTTGCACTTCTCCATAGCTTGGCAAAAAATCCACCAAGGCCATACCCCCTTTGCATTTTTGATCCTCTGAATACCCTTTCTTCGTCCATTATTACAGGAGTGTCTTTCTTATACTATCTTTACACTGTGAGAGTATGTTAATGAATGAAAAATATATCTGACTACACCTCTTATATATAATCCATTATGCTGTAATTACTGCATCTGTTTCTTTCTAATATGAACTTTGCATAACAGTGCTCCGTCTGTAAAGGGGAAGGGATTTCCTTCTACATCTTTTATATGCACGCGTACAGAGTCAAAATTTGATCTATTCAGAGGTAGATAATGAACATTAGGGAATGTTATAACTTTACTCTCTTTGGGAAAATATACTACTCTTAATAAAGGAGCTTTAGTATTACCTACATATTGATGATCAATTATATTTGTATATACATAAGCCATACCAGGGTGGCTGAGCATCTCGGACGGTGTACATGTATAATGCAGTACTCGGTCTGCTTCATCTTTTTGTTCATGTGCAGTCATGCGGTTGTTCTCCACAGATAGTATAATCCTCTTCAACATAGTAGGGACATCATGAAGTATATCCAGCTCACCATACCGTTTGCGGATATGTTTTCGCTGCCACTGTGACCGTTCGAGAAAAAACGTATCACGGTCTCTCAGGTTTACACTTACTTTTGATCTTAAAGATATTATTACTTTATCTTCATAGGTACGCAAATCAGTTTTGTATACCAGATCCTTACACATAATACTCATATCAAAGAGATCGTTTAAATGACTGAAAATAGCAGGCACCGATTTAAAATAAGCTCGTCGCAGAGCAAATTCTTCAAAGAAGTATTCTCTTGTAGCAAATGTTGTCGTATTCACCTTTTTCGCAGTTGTAGTCCTTTTCAGAAAGCGAGTATCTTTCACTTGTAATATAGTTTCAACACATTCTACACTTCTGTACACTGTCATCCAGAATAGATTGTGAGGTAAATTTTCTATGTCCGTATTTAATATCATTTCACATAGTCCTGCTTCGTATACCTCTCTTTCAAGTTGTATAGGGTTCATTAACACAGTTGTAAAATCTGAGAGTTTATTATCAGGATGTAAATCCAAAGAGGCTGAAGACGGGAGAGTTAAATAAAAGTGGTCTACACTCTCCATGATTATAATGTCAACTGATTAATGATTCTTAACTTCACTTGCATTTATATAAGTATTAAACTTAGCAGGATACCCCCTCCATTTCACCAGATACTGTTTATTTTTTCCTTTACCTCTCGTATCTAATATTTTTTCAATTTTATACTCGTGAGTTACAGGGTTGAACCTTACTTTTTGTATTTCTTGTTTATAGAACCCTCCTTTTATTTTTTCACCATCTAAATCCTCCAGATAATATAACTTTAAACTATCACGTCGGAATGCTCGGATATTGTGAACTTTAAAAACCTCCGTAGTCCAACCGGATTCATATCCTTTTCTAAACCTTTCCTCGGTCCGTGATACTCTTACATAGTCATTCACCTTTATTCCTGAATTATCTTTTATTTTGTTTTCTTTTTCATGTAGATGGGTTCTACAGCCTCTAGTTTTTGACATTTCTAAAGGTGTTGTCTTTATAGTTCTATGGTAAGATCTGTTATAAGAATAAGCTAGATCATCAAGTATATCAATATATTTAAAAGTATTCATTTTAGTAAAATATCTATGCATGCGCTCTTTAATAGTACGCTGTACTCTTTCAACTATAGCCGCTTTGTTTACGGAAAATGTATTGTAATAGCTTATACCATACTCCCAAAGCAGTTCCTGAAACTCTCGCCCCTTGAATCTATTCCTGAATCTGTCCAAAATGATTTAGGTGTCTCCTCTCTTCCCTTATAATTTCAAGTACTGCAGTGGTAACTGTGGCTGATCTTTTAAGGTTTTAACCATAAATATCTAGAGTATACGTCAATAGTAAAGTATATGTATTAAAGCCTCATTATAAGAGATGTATTTAATCATCTCCTCGATAAATCTAACTGCCACATATACACTGAGCTGCGAGATATGGTCTTCCGTGTAGGAAATTTTTTTCTTACAGGCTTATGTAGAGTAAATGCCTCCTCACCCTCTAAATATGATTTTAACTCTTTTTTCTCAATATTAGGATACCTTAAAGAAAACCTAGTAAATCCCCCAAAACTATTTGGTTCCCTCAGATTGAAGTAATACTTATCAACTACCTCCTTTGCCTCCATGTTAGATACAACACACACGTGTGTTATATATATATATATATAAAGTTGGGTAGGGATAAAGAAAAAGGTCTAAAATAACATTTTTATTTATATACAAACATTACAACTAAATAAATATATGATAATACATAATTACGATTTAATCCACCTATGTTTATTATAAGGTGCTTTTCTTCCTCTGGTAACACGTTTAAATTTATCTGAAAGTGCAAGAAGTGGCCTTGAGGGACTGAGCCAGGTCTCGAAGTGCAATAGGGATATTATCCAGCTCCACAAACGCTGTGTATTTAAGATTAAAGTTCTGGGAAAATTAATAGTCTGAAGTTCTTGTTTGATCTCATTCCATCCTTTTACAGGGCCTTTCTTCCAGTTACGTGAGAGATCAGCTATCAAATCCACAATATTTGATCCTTTAACTATTTCATCATCAATTACGATTGCCCTGCTTGGATGGATGTAGGTGCAAGTCTTTAAGATCTATCAATTCCTGATTTACGCACTCTATTAGGTAAGCTCTCCTCTAGGATATTTTTAAATTTATCTTCATTTTTCACTTCAAGTTTTACTTCATTAGGTGTATCTCTACATCATCGGTTAGCGGGATACGTAGGGATGGATGTAGGTGCAAGTCTTTAAGATCTATCAATTTTTGTATGGCATCCTGGTATAAGGCGCGTTTCTCATGGATGTTAATGTCTGAATTTAATATCCTGTACATTTCTTTCTCATATTTGGTTATCTGTTCAACTCAACTTTAGGATCATATAAGCTCGGAGGTAGAGGCTGCTGGAAAGATAATGAGTCGTTCACAATATAAGGATTCTGTTGGTGCAACTGTTGCTGATGATGTGAAAGAGGTTGTAATGTCATTGCATTGGGCTGTAATATTTGCGTGTATGGTTGTGAATGATGAAACTGTGATTGTGGATTTTGCGCAGTGTGCGGCAATAACTGACCATATTGAGGTTGTGAATGATGAATCTGAGGAACTGAATTCTGTACAGTTGCTGTATTATTATTCATTTTCTCATACTCATTATATGGAAGTACAGCAACCTTCTTCATTATGGGGACAACCACTTAGTTATCAGAGCTATAACGGAGAAGAGTAATGGCAGGAATACGCCTCCTCCTCTCTGTAGTAACTTTTTATTTTTCAGATTTTTTAATGTTGAGGGAGAGTTCTTTAATGATGTTTCTATAACGACGTAGCTTTACCTTCTGAGGCCTGTTTAAAGGAACATTTCCTTTTATAAGATTTAAACAGACTTCACATACACACTGGATGAATTTCTCATCCTCACTAATTAGTTTACGTTTTTCAGAAGGTTTCAACTTTTTAAATTTTTTTTATAAGAGGTAAATACTTTGCAACTAGAGCACTCATTATTCAGGTATGTATACAGTTTCTATCTCATAGGAAAGTTGGTACGGAGCAGCACTCTGTGCGTGTTTTTGGGGTGAAGTTCACACATCAAATAACCGTGTGGGATCGAAGTAACCTCTTTATATACTTTTAAGAACTCTTTTCTTTGAAGAGGAAACATTTGAGTTGCCAACACATTAATTTGACTCATGTCTCTTCTCTGGCCAAACAACAGTAAATACTGTGTGTTTAAAGAAACACTTCGCATATGCTTGCTTTGATGAAAAATATTCTGCGTTATGAAAAACACAGATATTTAGATGGTGAGAATAAACTGTGAACGCTTCTGCTATTTCCAAATTCAGTTTGTGCATTAAATCATCTAATACAATAATTTTGTGACCTTGTATATTGTCCAGCGATCTAATATCGTATATGCCTTCATGAAATTGAATCACATCTTTATATTCTTTAAATTTTTCCTGATAAACATTATAACACCATATTATTTTTACAGGGGTTTGCTCAAAAATCTCCATTTCTTTTAAAATATTTAATAATAGAAAGGCACTTTTACCATTAAATATAATCAGCTGAAGACATGTAGCTGGACTTCGGAACGTAAATTTCTCCATATCCATACCAGCAAGGGAATAATGAATAAATGATTTAACAAAGCTGTAAAGGTAAAGTACATAAGTTTTTAATAAATTTCTGTACAATTTTATTAAAATGGGAAATGTTATATAACAGAAACTCTGTGTGTTTTTATTCTTACATTACAATTTTTAAAACAAAAATAAAAATAGAAATAATAAATAAAAAGTATTAAAACAAAATAAAAAATATAAAAGAAAACAATGTTATTGTAAATATAGAGGTAAAGCAGTAAAACTGAAAGCTAGTGCAGAAAAGCAGAAAGTTAAAGCGCAAAACATATGAGTTAAAGCAGTAAAGCAAAAACAAAAGCATACTAATCCCTGTGTGTGGGGTGTAACACCTCTATTGATTTCCACTGATTTACTGCTTGAAGGTATGTAATGTTAATGCAAATATATGAGTTAAACAGTTAAAAACATGTGAGTTAAAGCAGTAAAACATGAGTTAAAGCAGTAAAACATGAGTTAAAGCAGTAAAGCAGTAAAACAAAAGCATACAAATCCCCTAGGTGTTAGGTAATAACACCTCTGATTTACTGATTTATCGTTTAAGGTATGTAGTATATGTTTCTTTAATAAAATGTAATAATTGTAGTAAAAATGAATGACCCATAGTATATTTGAAAAGAAATTTTGAATAGTTTACATTGATATTATATTTTTCGTTCAATATTGCGTCTGCTGACGCACGCGGCGGCGGTTGCGCGGAAATATTGCGCCTGCGGCGCACGCGGCGGGCGGGAATATTGCGCCTGCGAGCGCACGTGGCGGGCGGTTTCGCGACGGGGCTGACCTGCGGACGCGGACTCTGAAACGTTTGCGGTCACTGTCTCAACTGTGTAACTCTTTAGATATATATTCTGTCATGCTATAATTGTTATAAAAATACTAACTCATAGTAGAAAGCATTCTAGCAGATTGTAATATACACCAATCGACTCCCTCATACCTTATTACCTAGGTGTAGACACCCATATTAGGGTATTCCAGGCTCAGGGGAGGCTAGAAAAAGGCTTGAAAAAGTGGCACTCAGTTGGCACTATGTGCACTCACTTGGCACTATGTGGCACCTCACTTGGCACTCATTGGCACCACTTTGACCTATTGGTATCACCTGGCACTCACTTCTGGCACATCACCTTTGGCACTCACCTGGCACCACCCACACTATAGAACACTAATAGAAATTGTATCACCAGATACTTCTTACGGTGGTTGGGAACCATCAAAACCATCATTACCGTGGGTCAAATTGACCCATGGTATATGGGAAGGAGGTCAAAGGCGAAATATCATGGTCAAACAAGTTAAGACATCAAAAAGGGCTAAGTCCCTAAAGGAAGGACAAAATTACCGTGGGTCAAAATTGACCCATGGACGACCAAAGGGTTGGCAGTGTGTTTGTAACGTGAGTATAAGTGTAAATGTAAGTGTCTATGGTAAAATGCGTCATAGTGAATGTGTGTCATAGTGAATGTGTGTCAAGGGCGGGTGTGTGTGTGTGCGTAGGTGTGTGCGCATGCGCACGTGTGTAGGTGTTCGCTAGGATAGATCCATACATGCGTACAAGTTAGGAACGAAATATGTGACGGTGGGCCACGAGGCAAAATTGGCGGGCAAAAAATGACCCATGGTATATGGTAAGGTCAAGGCCGAAATATCGCTGGCCAAACAAGGTTAAGACATCAAAAAGCGCCAAGCCCCTAAGCAGCCGTACTGGTCAGCGGGCCAAATTGACCCATGAAGGACAAAAAATTAACGTGGGTCAAAATTGACCCATGGCATCTGTCAAGCTTTGGAGCCATAGGGAAAGACAAAAAAGGTTAAGACATCAAAAAATAGGGCTACCCCTAAATGAAGATCAAAATTACTGTGGGCAAAAATTGACCCAATGGTCAGAAAAAATTAGGGGGCGTAAAATAGGCACAGGCAACGTAGCTGCTAACGCAATTGAAGCTTATGCAACTCTTCGAAGGGCTGAAGCAAAAATTAAAGGCTGCCGAAAAATTGCCACAAAAATTAGTTGCCAAATACTGTGGGCCAAATGGTAAGGAAGACCAAAGGGTTGGTCGAAAAAGGTCAAGGCCCAAAAGGTAAAGGCCCAAAAGGTCAAGGTCAGGTAAAATTCGGCCAAAAAAGGTCGCGGTCAAAAAGGTCAAAAAGGTCGCGGTCATTTGCATCCGAAATGGCCCCCTACTACTTATACGGCTCCAATCCGACTCCCAAGTTTCAAATTTCATAGATCCAACTCCAGACCCATAACCACTCATATCTTCACTAAATTACAATTTGGCAAACATTTTAAAATTGATAAATAATCCAAACCTCAAATAAAATTAATCAAACCCTTTGTATACTTATATATATATATAATATATATATATATATATAAAGGAGAGTGAAAGATATATATATATATAGCATATATATATATATATATATAGGTATAGATATATATATATATATATATATATATATATATAGTATGATATATATATATTATATATATATATATATATATATATTAGTTATATATATATATATATATATATATATATATATATATATATATATATATATATATAAGTTATGTTATATACATATATAAATATATATATATTTATATATATATATATATATATATATATATATATATATATATATATACAGAGGTGGGCATCGTTACTCAAAAAAGTAGTTCCGTTATCGTTATTCCGTTTCTTTGAAATGAAAAGTAACGAAGCGCCGTTACTCCGTTACTCCGTTACTTTTAGCTTTTGACCATGACATTAATTACGGTACCTTAGGTAATTTATAGGTTTGTGTATATTAAATTTTCATCATTATCATTATTATTAAAAAACATACCCTCATGTAAGACACTAACGCACTCAAAACTTTGCCCTTTTACATCTACCAACGATTTGATTGCACCAGCCACCTTCCTTCCATTCACAACTCTCCTACTACGCTCTGCATCATCCGTTTCCTTTCATCCAACATATATTACTAAATATTTAAACTCAATACTTCACTTGTTCCAGCTGCTCACCATGTAACATAACTTCACACCGAGAACTGTCCTCACTCACAACCATAACCTTACTCTTATATACGTTTACCTTCAAACATCTTTTACACACCCTGCCAAATCTCTCCTCTCAAGTTCTCTTCAGATTCACCGCACAAAACCAAATCATCCGCATATTATAGGTAGACAACCCTCTATTCTCTTCCATTCTCCATCATTCTAACAACATCTCCTCTCACCCCCACTTCTAATTCTTTCATAACCTCATCCATTTACAAATTGAATAACCAAGAAGACAACACATCCTTGCCTCACTCCGCAATTAATATTAAAACAATCGCTTTCAATAACATTATCTTACACACGCTCACTATCGCCATGCAGACTTTTTGATTCCACCGTAGCTTATCACCAACACCATATATCAATAACACTTCCATAGAGCTTCCTATTAATCATATCACACTTGTTGCAGTTATCATTCAAAAACTAAAATACAATTTTTTTCTTTCTTCTCCTCTTCATTTTCTCAATCATTTGTTTCAATGTAAAGATTTGATCCAAACATCCTCTACCACTTCTAAACGCACTTTGTTCTTCACAATCAGTCCTTCAGTCACTCGACGCACTCTTTTCACCAAAAAAACAGCATATATCTTCCCTACTACACTGAATAAACTAATCCCATATAATTTTTTACAGTTACCATTATCTATATGGGTAATTATTGCTGCTCCCACCAACTCTCGAAACTATGCTCCTCCATAATGCTTTCTTTGTTACACAACTTCCAAAATCCAATCAATCTACCATCTCTGCCTCCATTCTTGACTTCATTTCAACATAATTTCATCTATACCACAGATTTACTATTCTTCTCAACTCTTTCTCTCTCGCTCTACCCAATACCTCCTCCTTACCACGACCTCATCTCCAAAATACCTGTTCCCTTCTTGCACCATCATACCTACACACATTAACTATCACCTCTTCATTACTCCCAATGTTATGCAGATTTTAAAGTGTTCCCACAACACATACATACATTCATACTTTTGATTCATTCAGTAGCTTACCACCAACACCATATATCAATAACACCTTCCAGACCCTCCCTATTAATTACTATCATACGCTCTCTCGTACATCCAAAAAACCTAAATACACTTATTCTTTCTCTTCTCCCTCATTTTCTCAATCACTTGTTTCCCTTTAATGTAAAGATTTGGACCCAAATAATATCTCCACTTCTTAAAACGCACCTTGTTCCTCTCACAATCAGTCCTTCAGTTACTCGACGTACTCTTTCCTCAAATAGTATATATCTTCCCTACTACACTTAATAAACTACTCCCATATAATTCCTACAGTTACCCTTATCTCCCTTACCCTTATATAAG
>JABUQX010082003.1:37500-45000 GCA_015478945.1 Trachelipus rathkii
CGTAGTTATAGATGCAAAGAGCAGCTTTTATTGTGCCGTATGAGAACAGATTTATCCGATTGACTTCTTGCCTGGTAAGAGCAAAATTTAAAAGACTATTTTCCATGCTTGCTCTGCTATTTGCATATGTGAGAGTTAAATATATATATATATATATATATATATATATATATAGTATATATATATATATATATATATTTATATATATATATATATATATATATATATATATATATATATATATATATATATATATAGGTTGAAATCACTTCAACTATCCAAGGAGGGGGGTTTAATTAATAGGTACTTTCAACGTAGTGCTTTATTAGACAATAGTGATACGGATAATGGACAGATATGGATTTGAGTAATTAAGTAAATGAGGTAAATCTATGCACATAATGTCGTTAGAAACAGGATAACAAACACCTATAACTAACAAATAAGAATGGCAAGAAGTCCTAATCTAAGTGACCTGTTAACAGGAGGTCGAGAGTGATACCGCCTCATCGCGTGAGGGCTCTCAAAGGACTGGTCATGATTCAGCTTGGCGGTGTCCCATCTCGGGCACTTCCCGCCAATGCCAACTCTTTGTTTTGCGTCTTCTTTCTTTGTAAGAAAGAAGCGCGAAAGATTTGAATTTTAAATAACATATACGGTATACAAGTATGTAGGTTTCACCAGGGATTTGAAAGAGGTAAGCATGAGACCGGCAAATTAGCCTCTTACACTGCATACCTGCTAATGACAATGCATGCTTTGTCTTACAAAGATTTCCTAGTAATTTTCGGCTTAGACTTTGGTGAATCCCGGAGGTGGGAAAAAAATAACTGTTCTCACAAACGCACGTGACGCGTGTGTTTGTGAATAGGTTCACAGTTTTTTTTTTCAATACCCAACCCTTCTGATTAATAATTAACCTAGGGAGGAAAGAGGAAAGAAAGGATATGAAACACTAAACAGAAAGAGAAAGAAAATATCATAAAAATAAGAGCTCGTAAAGCGACCATTTCAATTACATTGTAATTTTCGTCGGGATACCTGTTTCTTCTATATTTTTGTTTCAATTTTCCAACTTTTTTTTTCTTGTCGTTCAAATCGGTTCTCGTTTTGCGTTTACTTTTCAGCGTAACACTCTCAGAGGCGAGATTAATGTTTCCATTATTCATTTAACTGCAAATTTCAAGGAACCTTTCCGGTGAGCTTTGCATTAACCTTTGATTTACCTTTAAATGCATTCAAGATTCAGTAATTCACATCTGCAAGTCTTCCTTTGAATTGTAATCATCAAATTGATATTCCTATCCTTTTTCTACCTATGGATTATCTGTTCTATTTTGGAGGTTGTTTGGAAGCTTTGCTCTGATTGGTCAGTTGGCTGATGGGAGGACCAATCATAGGGCCCGTATGAGAACTGTTGTTGTTGTTGTTGGCCGATAGATGGCGCTTGCTGGGTGACAGGCAAGGAGAGATTTCGGTTTCTCCAGTCGAGGATCGTTTGGAAGCTTTGCTCTGATTGGTCAGTTCGTTGGGAGGACCACTCACAGTGTTCGTAAGAGAAAGCGTGTTTTTTGGTTTGTTTTTAAAGGAACGATCGTCCTTGGTAAAGAGAAAAAGTGCTGCCTACTGAGGCATTTTCTTTTTTCTTAGATGCTACGCTCTTATTATTTTCATTGATTATTTTAATATTAAAAGAAAGATTGTTGTCTACAAGAGTAAGAAGTTTGAAAAAAGGAAAAAAAGGAGTCTTAATATTATCATGCGGCATAATCTGAATTATACATTTATAAATTTTACGAGGCCTTTCGCCATACAATTTCAGGATTTGCATTTCTACCCTACGCTAAGGCGCGTCGCTAGCTTTTACAAGAACAATTATATGGTTATAGCAAATCCCGTCAGAGGGCTTCGTAGCTTTGACAATTGTTTATTTTAATAAATTTTTAATCATCTTTGATAGAAAACAAATACATAATTTTTCTCCAAAATATGGAATAGCTTTTATATGTAATTGATTTACGAGATAATATTAAAAATGCTTATTTTCCTCTATATATAAAGTCAATATATTTTTAGAAATATTAGTACCCCATTTTTATTTCGTTTTCTATTCGTCCGGAGTCTTTTGTACCATTATGGTCCCTTGCTCCACACTTTTAAATTTTGAAAAGGCAATAAAATAGAATACATAATTTCATTCAAACAGACTGCTCATCGGAGAAAAATTTTTAATTCTTAATAAGATCGTAATTATTCAATAATATAATAGTTATTTTTGATGGTAATTTATTATTTTATTTTTAATGAATTTTTAAGACTCTCAGGATGGATAGAGATTTATTGACAAGCTGACAAGATATCAAAGAAAAAAGGGAGATTCAAATTTTAGGAAACAATGGTCTCTCAGTCCTTCCAATTCCGGACTTTGGAATTTCTGTTTAACCCTGTCTCCACCGTTCTCTTCCACTTTGTTCGAAAATATCCTGTTTGCTTTGTATATCATAACGTAAGAAATATCGGCTTAAAATCCCATCACAAAACCGACTCTTCCAACATACGACTCGTCAGCCTTTTGTCGGTCGAGCGGCCTCCATGGAAATTCCCACCGACATTCTTCCGTCATCATATATAAAAATAAAAAAATTTTTTTTTTTTTTCTTTTTAAACTTTCTTTTGATATTATGCTTAGCAACACGTCTTTAAATTAATTGAATTATGAATTGAATTGAAGTAATTTTCATTTTAAATTTATTGTTTACTTATTTTGATCTGTATTAGATAACATTTTGGGTGTTTTGCATATTTATTTTAGCTAGCGATCGATGGCAACTCAACGATGGGAGTCATTGGTTATTTGAAATTTTTAGCTACAAGAAATCTTTTCAGGAATATCCTATAATAATTTTCACATATAAATAAATGTATAATTTTCATGCAACAAGAGATAATAGAATCATAAGATAAAAACCTTACCAATTTTTTGGAAACCTTTATTTTACATTTTGCCGTTTTTTTTGGCTTTACTCTTTGAAATAACATTTATAATTTTTGGTAATATTTTATACTTGATTATTTTTATCTGAATTTTAGTTGTTAATTTTAATTCAAGATGGCGCATGCGGAAGCCATTTACATAGATCTTAACGGGTGTCTGTTTCACAGTATCACAATTTTTTTCACTTTATTGTTCATTTACAATGTCTTTACATTTATCACTATTGTTCATTTTTATTATTTTTATTGTTATTTTTAATAATATTTATTTTTTTCGTTTGAATAGTGCTGGTATTTGTATCTATATTTTGATCAATTTCTGGATCAGTATAGTTCATATTGTCTTTAATAATAATATTATTTTCATTGTTATTATTATTATTATTATTATTATTATTATTATTATTAATATTAGTGGTAGTAGTAGTAGTAGTTTTTGATTTCAGGTTTTAAGTGTTTCTAATTTTATTTGATGATATATTTATTTTTCACCGAGGTTGTTCTACGTTGAAATTTTTAAAGTATTTACCACTACTTGGATGGAGGGAAAAAGGGGTTTTGGAGATGCTTGGGGGAGAAGCTCGCTTTGTTTTTCTTTTTACAGCGGGACCTAAATTTTTCAGGAGGGTGGCGATGAGATGGTGTTGCCGCCACATGTTCTTTATTTTTTTATTTTTATTTTTTTTTCAAGCTGCACTTTCGAGAAGTTCATCCGACAGTTGGATGAGGGTGCATATGTTTGTACACTGTGTAATCTTGTGTATATTTTGATGTACGAATGAAAGTATCGCAGAGACGAAGTACTCCTTAACAAGAGTTGGATGGGTTGGTATGCGTTTGTTTTCGTTTGGAGGTTGGTTGCTCTCACAGGCAAACCCGGATGTTCTCCCGAATTCGGCAAGGAGTTGAGGGAGTGGCGCGAGTTTGGGGGTTTGAGATTTTCCCTCCTTTTTATTTAATTTTGGAGTTGGCTTCGCTTTGGTTCGAAAACTCAACTTTTTGTTTGGGATCATGTTTCTTAGGCGTCGGTTTTAAGCCTAATGTCAAGAGCTTGGCTTGAAGCTCTCAAATTTTTGAAGTAGCAACGGTTTTTGTGTTACTAACCGGCATGTTATAATAACGACTTTTTTCTTATTTAAATGAGGTTAATAAGAAGCTTTTTCTTCACGTTATTAATTTTAACTCAAGTAATTTATTCACTTTAATCACATATCACTATTTTCGCACTGAGATAACGAGAAAGTAACCGTTTTTTTTTCGATTAATTTGGAATTTTCGCAATTTAGGCACTATCTGACTCTAAATTAAGGGTTTTTAGGGGTCACTTTAGGGGTCTTCGCCCCCTAATTGTCACTGCTGGGGTTACCACTGATGTCTAGGTTGAAATCACTTCAACTATCCAAGGAGGGGGGTTTAATTAATAGGTACTTTCAACGTAGTGCTTTATTAGACAATAGTGATACGGATAATGGACAGATATGGATTTGAGTAATTAAGTAAATGAGGTAAATCTATGCACATAATGTCGTTAGAAACAGGATAACAAACACCTATAACTAACAAATAAGAATGGCAAGAAGTCCTAATCTAAGTGACCTGTTAACAGGAGGTCGAGAGTGATACCGCCTCATCGCGTGAGGGCTCTCAAAGGACTGGTCATGATTCAGCTTGGCGGTGTCCCATCTCGGGCACTTCCCGCCAATGCCAACTCTTTGTTTTGCGTCTTCTTTCTTTGTAAGAAAGAAGCGCGAAAGATTTGAATTTTAAATAACATATACGGTATACAAGTATGTAGGTTTCACCAGGGATTTGAAAGAGGTAAGCATGAGACCGCCTCTTACAGCTGCATACCTTCTAATGACAATGCATGCTTTGTCTTACAAAGATTCCCTATCGTAATTTCACCCTATATATATATATATATATATATATATATATATATATATATATATATATATATATATATATATATATATATATATATATATATATATATATATATATATATATATATATATATATATATAAAGTATATATATATATATATATAGATATATAATAGATGGTATATTTACACTACACGTGTCAGAGTGTAATAGTGAAAACATTAAATATTATTTCTAAATTTACGTGTAGCTTCGTGACGTGAATATCCATTTCATTCATCTAATAAAAATATGACTAAATGAAGTGGACAGTCACGTCCACGAAACGTACTTCTAATAAATTTTGTATAAACTTAATATTTGAAATTTTTCTACTATATATATATATATATATATATATATCTTTATATATATATATATATATATATATATATTATTATATATATAGTTATAGTTATATATATATATATATATATATATATATATATATATATATATATATATATATATATATATATATATATATATATATATATATATATATATATATATTCTTCTTTATCTTCATCCTTTCCCAGATTGGTAGTGAGGTGCGCAACATAAATAAACACTGGAAACAGAAAATTTAGTAGAAGAACATAAGAGCATACTCCTATACCCTTAAGTGGTAGCCCGTCACAGTAAAAAAATCCACCATAGGGCTTCACAAAATCGCAACGGACCAACACGGTGGTACCTTGTCAATGTTATGCTTATCCGCAAGACCAGATTCACTCCTACCAAGCACCTTTCTTGTCACCTCAGCAAAACTTTCATTTCTTTCCTTCAGACATTCCTTTACTGACTCAATGTACTTTTTTTTCGGTCTTCAAGCCGTTTCTTTTCCAGCAAACTTAACCACTATACATACGCTTAACCAAAAGATTATTTATCATCCACCTTTTCCATATGACCAAACCATCTTAACACACTTTCGTTTATTCTCTCTTTTACGCCCTTCATCACACTTCACATCTCCCTTACACAATCATTCCTCATTTTATCAATTCTTCTCACACCTAACATGCCCTTAAGATTGTCCATCTGAAGAGATTGTACCTTAGATCTATACTTCTTATTCCATACCATAGTTTCACTGCTATACATTAACACCGGTAACAACATATCATCATACAAAACGCTAGGCCGCTCAAAACTTAGTCCCTTTCTATTCAAAAAGGATTTAATTGCACCTACCAGATTCCTACCATTTACAACCTTTTTTACTATAAGAGCTCTGCATCATCCGTTCCCTCTTCATCTAACATAAAGCCTAAATATTTAAACTCAGATAATTATTTGTTCCAATTGATCACAAACCAATATTATTTCACTTCGCGGACTCTCCTCACTCAATAATATCATCCTCCTATTATCTACATTTACATTCAAACCCTTTATTTACACATACTGCCAAACGTCTCTATCAATATTCTCAAACTTTCCTCGGACTCACCACACAATTACAAATCACTTGCGTACAATATCCTACGCATCCCCCACACTCTTCCATTCTCCATCAGTTCAACGCTCTTCCCTGCCACCTCTTGTCTTAAATTCTTTCTTCACCCTATCCATTTATAAATTTTCCCTCTTACAATTATGAAAAGGTACTATCAATGCTCTCCTTCAGTTATCCAGAACTACACCCTTCACTAATGCTTTGTTACTCAACTTATATACCAGTCAATCCCAATCTCACTTCTATTCTTGATAATTTTCATCAGTAATTCTATCTATACATGCTGATTTACTATTCTCCTTCTTACCTCCTTCCTACTAATTACTTTATCCCTAAAATACATATTTCTTGTTATTTCATTAAGCCAACATGCACGTACATTCACTCTCACCTCTTCATCACTGCCATGTTATACAGATTTTCAAAAACTTCCCATCACGCTCTCCTCACGTCCGTCTCATCGGGCACGAAAGGACCATCATCTCTATTCATTATTCTATGAAGATTCTCCGTATTCTCTTTCTTAACCTTTCAAACTTCCTTCTAGAACAGCTTCCTATTCCCTTGTATGTCCCCATTCATTGTCATATTAAATTGTTCATTTGTGACCTTTTTTAATCCTACGTATGCAACATTTCGCATTCCAATTAATCTGAAGCCCTCCCCCCCACACATCAAAACGTCATTCAGATTGTTCCAGAAAATCTCCCCCTTCTCCACATCCCCATTTATTGAACCATATTTTACAACCAAACATACCTTTAAATTTTCCAACTTAAAATTAACCATTAGTATTCTAGTACTCATACTTGTAAATCCACAATCATTCATCAGAATATCAACTCCTTTTCTCCTTCTCTTATTTTACTCCACTAAATCATACACACACATTTCACCCAACACCACTCGTTCTCTAACATTCCATATTCCTAGACGTTTCATACAGTTTTCATACTATAAAGTGGCAAAATATTTGGTACCAATTTTAGCTCCATTCACTACCAATGATTACACAGAAAGAAACCCTTATTTATTTAAGAATTAGTTACAAACTATTGAAAACCTCCACAATTTTTACATGACTAGTTTAAATATAGAATCTTTATATTTGAACATCCC
>JABUQX010082003.1:65000-66410 GCA_015478945.1 Trachelipus rathkii
CGCTCCTCTCTTATCTATAAATTCACATGTGACGGCTGTAATGCCGCCTATGTTGGCAGTCAGTGCGCCTATGTTGGCAGTTCTACTCGCCAACTCAGTGTGAGAGTTGATGAGCACAGGGGGTGTCTTCCCGCACAAAACAACCGTTAAATTCTCCAACCTTTTCTGCAAAAAGAAACCACCCCCACGATAAGGACCATCCCTTTAATTTTTCCAATTTTTCAATATTGGCTCAAGCAAAATCCACAACCAACTTACACATTTTAGAAACATTATACATTGCCAATATGAAACCTTCCTTAAACAGTGACAGCGGACCGTACAAGTTGCTGCTCTTTTAACCCGTCAGATGTGTTACCATAGTAGTTTGTCCGATACCAACTTTCTAAAACGTTAAATTGTAAGTATTATCCAGTGTCTCCCGGTATCTGTCCTTTGATAATTTCTTACCATTTTGATATATTTATCCCTATTTATTTATTCTTGCAAATGTTATATGGATCTTCAATGACAGTCATAATTAGAAATTTAAGCAAAAGTGTTACCTTATCATATTGTTCATTTCGTAAGCTCGCTTAAAAGTGTATATCTCGAAAGCAACAAGCTAATCAATAATGTTTCTTGTTCGAGACCACAATCTGTTTTACTTTTTATTTGTAAAGTTTGTTTTATATTATTGTCTGTATATTTTAGCTGAAGATGAAACTCGGTTTCCGAAAGCGTTTGATAGTTCTTAATAAAAGTTGTTCTCACGTCAGAGGCCCTGGCTGCTTTACTATTATTATATATATATTAGACTATATATATATAATATATATATATATATATATTATATATTATATATATTATATATATATATTAATATATAATATATAATTCTATCTTTATAT
Organism: Trachelipus rathkii; assembly: GCA_015478945.1. Lineage (NCBI taxonomy): Eukaryota > Metazoa > Arthropoda > Malacostraca > Isopoda > Trachelipodidae > Trachelipus > Trachelipus rathkii. Next base: position 65,891 of record JABUQX010082003.1, read on the forward strand.
ATATATATATTATATATATATATATATATAATATATATATATATAATATAATATATATAAATAATTAACTGTTCCAACTTGGTAACTATTTATAATGAGATAAATCAGCAACAGATATTCGTTAGAACGTAAACAGGTTAATAATGCGCTCTTTCACTATTTTTCAGGTATCGGACCATTAGAATAGAATGGGCTTTTGTCAACTGAAATTATTAAATTTCTTCCATGTCTCAGAGATATCAAGGAATTTGACAAATAAAGTCAAGATTACTCCTAAAAATAATTAAAATATTATCCGGATTGTATGGCTTGAATACACTATTTACATTAGATTTTTGTCAGAATATTCAATAGACGAGAAAATACATTGACTACAACTAATAATCTCACCTGATTTTTGGTGTTACTTGTATGCTTTCTGGTATTCAGCATATATTCAGTTCCATCCTTTAATTTGCTTTTTAGCTTTTTTAGATTTATTACATTCATTCTTATTTTCATTATTATGTATCTCTCTTCC
>JABUQX010082004.1:12500-15000 GCA_015478945.1 Trachelipus rathkii
AGAGCTGGCAAAACAACAAGTAAAAAAGTGGAGTATATTTTATTGTTAAGGATGTGAACAGTGGGAATCAAATTTATTGATTTTCAGAAATTATAAAGATATAAAATGCATTCGAGGATTCAAGAGAAAAAGTTTGCTTGGAACTGCGAAGAAAGATTCAGACTCAAAATGAAAACAAAAATGTTGCTTTGCATTTTTCAATGACGTGTACAAAAGGGTACCAAATAACTGACAAAGGGTAATTATCTATGAAGATGGGTAAACAGAAAAGTGTAGGAAGGGAAGGAGTTTGTAAGGAAATGTTATATGCTAGATTGAATGAGGAATTTGATAAGGACGCTAACCGAGGCGCCAACTTTCCAGCGTGAGTGTTGAGGTTGTGTATGATATTATAAAAAAGTGGGGATCGGATCCATTCCATTAACGTAAAGAACGACAACTTGCAGTGTTAATAAGATTAAAAGGAAGGTGTTATTTTCTTCTCCCCAAAAGATAGCAAAAAGAGAATACAGTCTGGATTTACAAAGATGCTGCAAAGGCATGGTATGACAAAGGGGTCATGTTGATTTGAGTAATTGTGGGTGTTAGAATAATTATTCAATCTACCCTTTTCTTGCCGTGGAAAGATCAGGGATATTTCAATTAGGTATGTATGTGTACACATTTGATGATTTTGTCTTGAGAATCTGAAAATAGGTTTATAATTGAATGTCATTGGTAGATGAAAGAGTAGCTGACAATAGTGATAATAGTGGAAAAGATTTTAAATACATAGGAGTGAATATACATGAATATCTTAATGGAGTATTGTTAGAACAGAACAAATAAATGGCGAGCATCAGTGTGCCTGATAAGAGAGAGTTTTAAGGTGATAGAAAGATGGAAAGTAAGGAACTGACTCTGTATAGATCATTGGTAGGCCAGATAAATTGGTTGCGTGGCCTGATTTTTTTTGCGGTAAGTGAGAGAAGAGCGTTTTTAAGGGGGTAAAATGGAAGAGATGAGAAAGTTGATAGAAGTGATAAAAAGAATGAAATAGGTGAATATTGAAATTTGGTTGAGTAGGCTAAAGAAAAAGGTTGAAGTTGAAGTATAAACTGACCCTTCTTTTGGTATGGAAGGAAGGGTGAATCCGCAAGTAGGTTATATTGTGCCTCTAAAAGACGAAAATGGAAATCGGTGTCTTATATTATGGAAGTCTAGATGTATGCGTAGGGTAGCACAGTCTACGATTGAGGTGGAAGCCATTGCTTTTGTGGAGGGTGCTGAATCAGGTATAAATGTGGCGGACTGTTGGTATGAAATATTAGATGGAGAGAAATTGGAAGTGTTTATGTATACTGACATTAGAACGTTAAAAAATGCTGTTTACTCTGTAAAACAAGTTCTGAGTAAGAATTTAAGAAAGGATATTGTATGTATAAAAGTGAAATTGGAAGAAGAACAAATATCGAAAGTTGAATAGGTGAACACGAAGCAACAGATAGCAGGTGGGTTTACGAAACTTCGAGTAGATGTGAACGGGATTGAATGTTATCTGGAAGGGGAAGGGGGGGAAAAAGAAGAGAAATATATAAGGATGAATGTTTATTTTGTTTCTTTTCAGCTTGCATATGACTTTGCACGTTATATTACCCTGCGTATCCTGCTAACATTACTTTGTATGAGGTAAAACCCTTCTGTTGATGTGTTCTAATGTGATACTAAGTCTACAAGAATCTACAGTTTATAAGATTAGTATAATTGGGATTATAATAATTATAATTATTAAAATAATTATAATTATTAAAATAATAATAATAATAATAATAATATAATAATAATAATAATTAATAATAATAATATAATAATAATAATAATAATAAATAATAATAATAATAATAATAATACATAATAATAATAATAATAATAATTGCAATAATAATAATAATAATTGTAATAATAATAATAATTGTAATAATAATAATAATAATAATAATAATAATAATAATAATAATAATAATAATAATAATAATAATAATAATAATAATAATAATAATAATAATAATAATAATAATAATAATAATAATAATAATAATAATAATAAAAGTATTTCTCGCAAAAGATCAGTAGCTGATGAAACAGCTGAAATTTTGCCATTTTTACAATTCATCAAAACTATATTTGTTCATCCACAAAAGAAAAAAATGTATATCAAAACCACAATTTTATCAATAAAAGATCAAATGATGAATTGTCATTTCACATATTAATTTTGTTTGGCATGTTGTTATTCCCTAAAAACCTTACATAAATTGTTAATGATAATTTATAAATTAGATTTTAATTTTTAACGACACTTCTGAATTTCATGTTAAGAGATAACTGAAATACGAAGGAACTACTTCATATCGCTTAGAAAATATTAGAAAACTTTAATTTTCATCAACCTACTTCCTTTAATATACTTTATATCACATATGATATGCATTAAATTGAAACACAAAGCTCTGAATTTGTT
>JABUQX010082004.1:20000-22500 GCA_015478945.1 Trachelipus rathkii
GGGGGGCCCTTCCCCCGGGCTCCGTCCTGCTCTGACGTTAAATGAGTACACCTCCCCTTGATTAGGCTCTGCCGTGAGTGATGGTTTTTATCTCTGTAAAAAAAAAAAAAAAAAAAAATATATAAATATATATATATATATATAATATATATATTATATATATATATATATATATAATATATATTATATATAAATATATATATATATATAATATAGTATATATATAATATAATACATAATATATATATATATATATATATATTATAAATATATATATATATATAATATATATATAATATATTAATATATAATATAATACATATATATATATCAGTATATACAATATATATATGTAATAATATAATATTATAAAATATATAATATATAATATATATAATATAATATTATATATATAGTATATAATAATATATATATATATTATTATATTTTATATATATATATATATTATATATATAGTATAAATATATATATATTAGAATAATATATATATATATAATATGTAATATATATCATATATATATAGTAATATATAAAATATAATATTATAGTATATTATATAAATATATAAAATATATATATAATAATATATATATATACTATATATATATATAATATATATATAAGATATATATATAATGATATTATATAAATATATATAATATATATATATATATTATATATATATATATATATAATATATATAATATAATATATATATTATATATAATAATATATAAATATATACTATATATATAGATATATATATATATATTAATATATATTAGTATTTATAGATATATAATATATTTAAGAAACATTTATGAGTACTATTAATGTAATACATATTATAAATATATATTTTTTATTTATTTATTTGTTTATCAAAACACCATATCCCGTATAGCTGCAGGGTGGTGTTGTCGGCTTTAATAAGTTTGCAAACTATCACCTAACCATTTTTATCGTCTAAGGAAATATATAATGAAACAGGTTTCATCCCCTTTGCTTTCAGAACGAGAGTAATCAGAAATTTCTCCTAGATCAACCGACGACTTCGCGAAATCGGCTTCACTTTTCATATATTTAAGTCAAATTCTTTCTTTTCTTTTTCCAGCAAATACTATTATATAATTAAAAGAACTGTTGTCGAAAAATTGTTGCTCCTCCATATTGGATTTTATAAAAAAATTTTAAAATAAATATTTAAAATTTGAAATTTGATTCGTTAAAATAAATTTTTCCTTTACTAGACTTGAAATTTCAAACTCTGAAGTACACTATTCTTTAAAAACAATTCTCAAAGTACTTATTTAGCAATTTCCTTAACAAATTTACAGTCCTCTCTCCAATATATAATTCTTTCAGATTTTGAACATTCTTCGGCAGTTTTCCTGCTGCTGCTTCTCTTTCTTGCCTCCTTCTGGTTTTCCACGCGTCACTCTGATGAGTCGAATCATAAAATATATATATATATATATATAATATATATATAGTATATATATAATAATATATATATATATATACACGCATATATATAGATAATCATATAATATATATATATATATATATATATATAAAGCTCTTCCCAAGTACTGCTACAGAGAAATAGTTATGTTAAAAAAATAAATTCAATTTTATATGTGCACTAAATAATCTACATTCATTATTAATTTCAAACACAAAACAGTCATCAAACATGACAATTTTTTGCCTAATCACAATCTTTAAGTCTGTTGTGCCATTGGTCTATTGCAGCATGCGCGATCTCCATCGAAAAGTTTTACACCTCACCCGTTAGAACTTGATTTAAGAAGCCAATATTTGGGTGTTATCTTGAGTAAACCTTACGTTCTCAAACCTTCCCTAATTTGTAATCCACATATAAAGATCTGCGCTTCCAAACGGTCATTCGTTATCTGTCAGAAAATGGAAAATATTGATCCTGAGTTAAGCTTGAGTGGACCTTTTTTCATTTGTCGATGTTGAATTTAAGTTAAAGGTTCAATGCTCATTTTGGAAGAGGGTCTGGCCTAGTAATTATACAACACTTTCCAGAACGACTTGATGGTACAAAACTGCCAAGGTTTAACCCTCGCGAGTACTCGTGGGTTAAATTTTGCCCACACCTTTTCTTTTATTAAAAAAATCAAACTTTTTTTTGTTCAATCTTTTTCTCGTTCCAGGTATTCCTCAGGGACATGTTGAAATATTTGTACACAAAATTTCATAACAATTGGTTGAAAAATAAAAAAATTACGAAGAGCTAAAGTGGCGTGGGCAAAAAATGACCCACAAATACTTCGAATATAAATATTTTCAGCTAATTTGTTGGGCTATATTGATATAAAAAATTGATTTAGTACGTATCTAGGAATATAACAGCCAAATTTAAACAAATTTCTATGTATAGTTTTTTTTTTTTTAATTTTTTAATTTTTAAAAAAAAAATCCGCGCAAGGTCGCCACTTTTTTTCAATTT
>JABUQX010082005.1:0-20000 GCA_015478945.1 Trachelipus rathkii
AATAATCCAATTTTATTACCTTTGCAATAGAAATCTTTTGGAACAAATACCTTTATTTTTATAAATCGAGTGGGGCGGTGAAGTGGCTTGTGGCTAGTTGAGTAGCGGTCGCTCGTAGTACTAAATATATCAAAGTAAGCCATCAGATGATACAAATAGATTCATATGGCACAAAAAGAAGAGTATACATCTACTGTCATACAACTAAAATAAAAATAAAAATAAGATATAAAAAATATAAATAATAATAAAATAAAATAAATAATAATAATAAAATAAATAAAAAAGTATTAAAACAAAAATAAAATAAAAAACTAAATGAACCTGTGTAATCCATCGAAACCACATTAAAAATAAAAATAACATAATAGAGAGAGCATAAAAATATATATTATAAACTTCCTTCAAAATACCAATACAACTAACTAAAGCATGGTATGAGTTACATCCCTTATTGAAAATAGTCAAGAATTAAAGGTACTATTAACATCCAAAGCAAAGTAAATAGAATCATGTGAGAAGAGACATGATTCAAATGCAAGATATATAATATTTTGAGCTAAATGTTAAGATACTATTATCACAATATTGAGCTTACGATATACAGTATAAAGCTAATAGAGATATTACTATAGTATGCATAAGTTATAAATGCGAGTTTGAGAATTATAATTCGTTTTCAATTTCATATTTTGTTTTAGGTTTTTCTTAGTAAAGCAGAAAAGAATTTGAAAATCCTTTTACCTGGCTATACCCATCTTCAGAGAGCTCAGACTATTCGTCAGTCTCGGTCTCATTGGTGCAATACTGATATACCCTATTTGGTGTTATAAGGTAATATAATTAATAAATAACAACAAATATTACTAAAAAATATTGTAATATTTACTATGCTTTATCATTGCTATCAACATCTTATGTAATTAAAAGTAAATTTATGCTTATTTAATAGCCACATTCTACTAAATATTGTTATTTTAAAATAAAATGTTTCTTAGTAATTTAATATTAAAATATCGCTTTTAACTCAATTCGATTTATCATATTACTTAAACATTTAATACAAATTCAAAGTTTAGACGTATTTATTAAAATAACAAAATATAAAGATTGAGAAAAGATATTAAATTCTCAATATACAATAAGTAAAATTACTCTAAAAAATATATAAAAAGAAAGAACATAAATTAATAATAAAAATTAATAACACCCATGTTTCCGGAACCGGTTGTACTAATCGGTGGTAATGAAGTTACAAAAGAAGGTTGTTGGTCAGAAAACTTTTCTAATATATATAAAGACATGTAAAACTTAAGAGAGTTAAAAGCAGTAACATTAGCAAACACTAACAAGCAGTAAATAGTTTCCATTCTAGAAAGTTAAAGCAGTAAAAACAAGAGTTAAGCCAGCTACAACGCAGCCTACAAGTTACCCCAAGCCCCCCCTCAATTAAAGTAGAGTGATGTTTACAAAAGCTTTTGGAAGTAATCAGATCACTACTTTCTATGTTTGTTATGTTGTCAAACCCAAATTTATCCCTCTGTGTGGTTTGTTAATAACTATTTTATTAATATACACTTGAAGCTTTATATACATGCTATTAAGGTTATATGTATAATAAGTATATGCCTTTTAATAAAATTTATTTAGTTATACAATTTTATATTAAATTAAAATGTTATTTATAATTCTTCAGAAAAAATTTTCCATAATTTTTTAATCACTTAAAGAGTTAAAAAACTGATGCAAAAATTAATAAGTATTAAAACTAAAAAATATATAATAAACATAGATTAAATAAAAATATATAAACAATAAATAATAACATATAATAAATTAATAAAGAAATTTAACAAGAACACCTGAAAGCATATATTTGACAATTTAACAATGCTTCAACAACATTTAAATTTTTTAATAGATTAATAAACAGTTAATAAGTAAAGAGAGAATTAAAGAAGGGAGATACAGTTTAACAGAAAATTCATTTACTAGACAAATAATAGATTAAAAACAAAAACAGTTTAAGTTACCGCAAATTAGCATTAAAAAGCATGTTAAAAAGTTTAAAATAAAATGACAGTATAATAATTCACATTGAGTTATTAACCGTTCACGATAAAGGCACGTGAAACGCTTTAATAGCAGTTCATACAAGACAGAATATAAATAATACAAACAACATATGAAAAAGGCAAAAACAAGTAAAAATATTTACTCTCTCTAGTTATGTGAGATTTATTAGGTAAATTAAGATACTAGCGCTACTATATATTAATTTTTGTTTAAAATAAAAACTTGTTTGCTTTTCCGGATTTTAACCAAAGATTTTAATTGGACCAATTGGAGACTTTGCAAATCTTTTATTTTAATAGATTTTATTCTGAAATATCTGAATTTGAAATATGAATAGACTAAAAGAGGTGTTTTCACTAAATATGAAGTTTTTCGAGTGTTATCTACCTTGCTAAGAATTTTTTTTGGCTTACTATGTATACATATGTAGTCCCATATTCATAGTTTTAAAAAATTGTATAAATTGGATATTAATTATAGAGAAAGAGCGGAGATGAGAGCGCTCATAAGAGAAGAATTGTATGATATGAGTGTACGAGTGTTAGAGAATTGTAAGATAAATGCGAGCGAGAGTGAGTTGAAGATGCTTAAGAGGTATTCAGAGCGCGACTTGTAAAAGTGAAAGTTACGATATTTCCACCTTCAAAGTGTAATGTGTGTTGTAAAGCAGAACACATGGTAGTAGTTTATCATCAGAGACAGAGTGGAGATAATAGGTGTATGATGAATTGATGTGGTAATTAAAATAGTAATTTTGAACTCTATATGTAAATAAGAGGGATGATATCCAGAGGAAAGTGAAACGTAAAATTTTTGGAAATCATCACTTTGAATATTAATTTAGATGGTAGGAAAGAAAATATGAGAAAGATAAAGAAGGATAGAGCGAATAGTAAGTAGTATAGATATTAAAACAGTATGAGGGTGTGTTAATGGGAGGATGTTGTAGTGTAATTGCTTTTGCGTGTTTTGAGAGCTCATTTTGCGCTAAAGTGCCCTTATGGATGATGTGAGAAAGATATAGAAAGGTTTTGAAAAGTGGAGGCTAGAGAAAGAGTACTCTGTAGGGCGAAGGCGGAGTGAGCAGGCGGAAGAGACAATATGATCGCGAGACACGCCTGATGAGAAAGGGGGAGCATAACAGAGTGCCAATGCTTGAGCGGTCGGTGTAGTATATCTGGTCAGAGAAAAGAACTCTCAGTGTAGATCGTGAGACGTGTTTGGATGTAGCGGTCTGCTTTACTGTGCAAAGTACGTTGAGACGTTGGAGGAAATTCAGCGAGGGTGGGGAGCCATAGTGCAATCGCATGCGTAGGTAAGAGCAAAGGGTAAGGTTGTTCAATGCGCTGAAGAGTCACAGATCAAAGTGAAGACTTGGTAAGGACTAGTCAACATCTTAGATCGACTTGCCCTTTGGACTGGAGCGATATCAGCATTTATTAGAATCATGGAGAAGACATTTAATTCTATATAAACATCTGTTCTATAAATATTATGGATAGTAATAGAATCTGAAACCATATCAATATAATAAGGTGATATTCATTTCAAAGATAGAATCATTACAAATTAATAGATGGTATCTAAAGATTGACGTATATATACTATATATATATAATAATATATATTTCATATCATCAAAGATTGAATCGTTACATTACATAACTGAGAATACACCATTCAAAGTTGAAGGAGACATATCAATGCTTAGGAGCAATTAATTGAGCTAATGATGTAGACACATCAATGCTGTAAAGCATTAAAAATGACTGAGGCATCAATGCTATAGCTGAGCAATATACGCTGAGGCGGTTACAAAATTAAATCTGAGAGTGTGTTAGAAAGTGATTAAAGTGTAAGTGTTAAACCTGTTATATGTGGGAATTGTGATCATGTGTATAGGTGTTAATTAGAATTCTAACTAAAGTGAAAATAAGGTCTGTCATTATATGTTATAAGATTGTCGCGTATATTATGAAGAAAGTTGTTAAGTAAAGTCTGCTATACTAGTGTTTCGACTGAGTGGCAAGGGGCTGAAAAACACTACAACTCCAACTTCAATCCTGAAGGTATAGCTATGTTCTTATTTTCGCTATGAGTAATGGTTATAGTAAGCTAAACAATTATCCACATATTATTCCGAATTTGCTCACATATTGGCCTGATTCACACCTTAAAAGGGGTAACCGCATTTCCACCTTCCCAGCAAATAAGATTAATAGAAGGTTAAAATAAGTTGGTCCAACAGAGTATCCGAGTTGGGTACGCGATGAGATAAATGAGACATAGAGAAAATAAGATGGCACAAACACAATCCATATAAGAGCGCGAGGCCATCGTCGATAATTGTGGCATAATTTACTTTACCTATCAGATTATGATCATAGCTGTAGTTTTACGGAATAAGATTAAATATGAGTCTACACTCTCATGTTCACTATTGACACTCAATATGAATTTTGAGCAATCTTCTTTTTTTATCAAATTCACTATGCGAGCATAATACCATCTTGGCGTATCTATATCATATTTAATGAGTTCACTCATCACTAATTGGTGAACTTATACACATATCTATGGCACTATACTTCAACATATCATGGCACTTATATATATATACATCTAAATACTCACAATTAAGAATCACATACTAATATAAGAACTAATCACATTAGTATAACTCCTTACTAGTATGAAATTGAGTAGTAAACCATACAAAAATAGCCATATCAAATAGTTAGCTAATAGTATGGGTACAAAAATATTGACCCAACATTGGTATAATATATAATATATCTGGTTAAAGGTCAAAGGCTTAAAATATAATATCATAATAGTAGACAATACATAGAGTAATAATATAATAGATCATTACAAAATAACGGGCTATAAGTCCCTAAAGGAATGAGAGTACAAAATAAATTACCTATAAGTGGTAAAAATATTTGACCCACGGTTAATATATAATATAAGTAGCTATAGGTTAATAAAAAGCCGAATAATATCATGGATCAAATAATAACAAGGAGTAAAATATAGACATAAATATATTCAAAATAGGTATACTAAGCCCCTAAAAGGAAGATCATAAAATATTAACACGAGAGTTATTGGGTAACTACAAAAAATTATCACCCATTAGAGAAAGACCATAATGGTATACGTACACAAAAATAATTATACCTATAATATATATTGAGGGTATAATTCAAATATTGACCCATTAGGTAAGATATATATAAACACTAAAAGGTCGAATGCACAAATAATTACCGTGGAGCTACAAAATTGAACACCCTAAAACTGGATGTAATACCTAAAATATTTATACGTGCTAAAAATGACTTTATGAGATTAATAAATATTAATGACAAGTGAGAGTCAAGGCCTATAATATACATAATAGGTCAAATCAAATAGGTAACATAACTATATATATGAGATACATATTCAAAAAAGAGGACTATAGATCACCTACTATATAAGTTTACCTATATATATTACTATATATATATAAAAATTACCTAGAAGTGCGACATAAATAATAAAATTATGGCCACGGCTAACGTGTCGAAATAAAAATATAGGTATAATATATAGACGGTACGTAAGATATATATAGTAGGAGGTTAAATTACGTAACATAATACGGTTATCTATAACGCAACACCGAATTTTGGTCAGCAACCTCACTTTTCTTCGAGAAAGGAGTATTCTAAATAATACTTAAAATTAGTAGTCCATAGAGTAAAAATTTTATAAAGTAGATAGTAGGTACACCATAAAATAACTAGGGAGTTGACTCATATAATATAATATAAATATAAAATATGGGAGTGAGTATGCACTATATACGTGTTATATAAAAAATTATGAGGTTGCCAAAAATAAAATTATCAGGTAGAAATTTTGTAAAAATCCAATATATGGATATTTGAATTCAGCTTATAAAAATCCTAACAAGTGAGGTTTCACCAAAAAATAGGGTTCTCAATAAATTAGGGTTTCTCAAAAAATCGAGACTTTACCACCTATAACTTAATAGTAAGACATTATATTAAAGGTGAGGTAGGTATAAATAAAAATATGGTAGCCAAAATTGACACACATTGAGAGCAGAAGATAACAGAGCAGTGAGAGGGCAAGTGTGAGATTAGTCTGGCAGAACCAAAACGAGAAGAGGCGCTCAAAAGGTCCCCATATGACGAGAGGAGAGATACCCAGGTAACCCTAACGCCGAAGAAAAGGAGAGTGCAAGAAAGGATACCAGAATGACACTATGCAGGAATGTCCGAGCTGGACACATAGGAGAGGACAGAGCGAGGTTTCGATAAAAAGATGGTAGTATCACAGTATATATCTAGGAGAGAGTAAACATATCGAGTGCGGAGGATCAGAAAACTGAACACGCAATTAAGAAAAACCAAGTGAGCACCCACTCATGAAAGAAGAACAGCCTCGCAGCAACGCGCACGAATAGCACCAGGCGGAAAATGGAGGGCAGAGGGAGAGTTCCAAGAGAAGAGCAAAAAAGATGGAGACAGAGCGTAACTGGAGCAAGGAGAAATACGAAATTGGGCGGAACGTTAGAAAGCAGTACTTCTAAGAGCAAAGAGAGATGCTGCTATATAGAAAACCCAGAGAGAAGTGCGTATAACTTAGACTATAGTATAAGTATTACAGAACCTTTTTAGAGTGCTGTGCTGAGAGTACTGCAGACGAGCCTAGTAGCGTTACCCGACTCATTCCTGGACGAATAGACCGGCGTTACTCTTACTTTTCTCTCTGACCCCTATCATCTTCGTTTCATTGTCACCTCCTGCGAGTATCTCTCTGCTTGAGCTCTGCTCGCATATTTTTTTTGTGGCTCTACAACCTGACTTGACCCTCTTTCTTTTAGTGTCGTTTCTCTCTTGTGCGGGCCTCTATCTTCTCTTGTCTGTTACATTACTGACATCAACCTTCCTGAGTGCTTCGCATGGGCTTCTAATTTTTTCTTTTCGGCCTCATAAAGTCCACTTCTACACTCCTTTCTCACCTCTTTTGTTTTCTCTTATTGTAAGAAGTATTGTCTTAGAACTCCTCTATATTTTCTGTTTCTGCAGACCACTTGAGAGTTTGTATGAGAACCAGCTATGTCTCTATACCTGAGTTTATCCTTATTGAGCGAAACCCTATTTTTCTCACAGTAACCCTACTTATTTACCAAGTTATTGGGCTCTATACCCTCAACTCACTTTTTGGCATACCTCCTTTCTATATAGTATTATCATCTCGGCCAACCCTGACTTCTCGAGGCACGCTCCCTAATTCTGGCATTCTCCTCTAAATTTCTTCTTCAGCTACCCTTAGCGCGTTACCCCGAAAGAAAGGGTCAGCGCCAACTGCGCGCAGTTTCAGTTCAGAAACTCTGTGCTGTATCCGTTATTTACAATCTGTTCTGCAACTTCTTTCTTTACACCTCTGCACACCTCGCCTAAACTTCCTTCTTGCGCTATCGTGGGCCAATTTAATATATTATTATGACCCACGGTATAAATTTTTGTGGAGTATAACCTATTAGGGGCTAGCCCTATTTTGATATTCGTTATACCTATATTAACCATTCTTTGTTTTGACCTAATTGATATATTATGGTACTTATATGACCTTATGCTAATTATAAACCAGTGATAAAGTCCATTTATTATTTATATATAGCCTAACTGGATAATTTTATTTGGTCATCCTGATGGTGTATCAATTTATTTATGAACCCTCACTAAACGGTAATAATTTTTATATTATTTAGCATATATTATAATATGTCATTCACCAATAGGTGTCATTTTGACCCACGGTAATTTTTGGATACCCTTTTGGTCCTTCCATGGTGTATCCATTATTCCGTGGTATATATAGGTACCCGATACAGGATAATTTATTGGATCTTTCACCTTTAAGGGCTTCAGCTATTTTTGATGAGTCTTTCTACACTATGTTTGACTCACAAATTGATATATAATTTCGTGAGCTTTTACCTATTACTACCTAATATACCGTGGTGTGCATAATTATATTTATTAATTAGTACGTAATTAACGGGGTAAAATATATTATTATATTGTTACTACTATATCACCTATTAGTAATAGGGTAACATATACCCGATTTTTGATGTATCACCTTTATATACTCATATATTTATGCTTTTTGTCCAATATAGCATATTATATATATAATATACCACTTTTTAGACTCTATTATACTACCATAATATACCGCTCAATTATATATAGGGTCATTATTTTATATGTTACACACCTAAATATCAGCATTAAACTATAGTTGATGGCCTTGTGATTAGTGATTCACCTAATCTAACCTGATAAAAGGTAAGTATAATAGTAGGATGTTATTATCTATTTTAAGATTGTTCATAAATGAGGTATTTATTAATCTATATTAAGATTGTAAGTGCCAAGGTATATATATGATATTGAGTTAGCCAAGGATAGAGTGAGAGCCCAGTATATGAATAGTGCAATAGATAATAGTATATAGGCCAATTAGAGTATGGTCATAAAGTTGAAGTGCCAAATGAGTGTACTAATATAGTGTATAGTAGAGTACTAACTATAGTGCCTAAAAGTAGATAGTTGCACACCATATATATAGTGCCAACTGAAAGTACTAATATAATATTTTTCAAGCACTTTTATTATCTAGCTCCCTCTGAACCCGAAAAGCACTCAAAATAATTAGGTGTTATCTAACCCTATATGGATAATCCGTATATATATATAAAGTGATAATTATATATATAGTAAAGTGAAATTCAGATATTATATTAGGTGTATTAATTACAATCTGCTTAAGATATCTTCCCTACTATAATTGAGATTATAGTATTATAACATTTATATATATATTTATAAACACTTATATATACGCTTACTACTCTAAACAAAATACATCATGACTTATAAACACACATAATACATACTTATGACTGACTATCATAACCCACTACTATAAATATATACATGAGGTACATTTACTTACAACTTTATAGTAACATCATCACTAAAATATATATCAACTAACATATATATATACCATATATATATATATACACAGTATAATTAATTTTGCCTAGCCTCAGTCACATTAATTATAGCCGCAGCATTAGAGAGATGCCTACTTATATATATTCAAGCATTAATGTACTCAGCATTTAGAGATGTACTTCAGCTAATTAATGCCTATACTATGATAAGTATTGTAAACTAATGAATTCTTAGGTTTATACAGTGCATAATGAACCGATTACTCTATTACCAATGAGATATTCGTACAAAAATGTTGAAATAAAACACTAATTTGGAATCAAGAAATGAAATTTTCTTAAACTTTATACTTTCTCGTTAAAGATAACACTCTCACCTTTGATGGTTCATACTATTACTACCCACCTAGTAAATACTAACAAATATAAGATCACACAGGACCGGCAGAGCTTTCTTACAGATTTTTTCTAGTTGAATTATATGCATTTTTTAACAACTCTGGGCAAACGCTAGAATTTTACACTATTACGTTTATTCTTCTCTCGGAGATAGGAAAGGGGTTTTTTTTTTAAAGGTGCACCCAACTTATACGATAGGTAAATTTTGCTCTAACCACCATTCACGAAAAGCCTAGCACACCAACAAAGGTGTCGCGAAGTGGTAGGCGGCGGTCTCTCGAGTCCACCTTTATGCCAACCCGCAGAAGCGAAAGAACTTAGAAAGGAATTTCTTCATTGATGCATCGAGACAACTACCCGATAACACGCAGCCTTCACTCTTAGTTATAAACTCACAATATCTTTTGCAAAGTTCCTGATATCAACTGAGCGTGCCCTAGCCGCACAGCGCAAATTTTTTTCCGCGTAACCCGCCGCCGCGTGCGCCCCGCAGGCCGCAAATTGTTCCGCGTACCGCCTGCCGCGTGCGGCCCGCATGCGGCAATATTCCCGGCGCGAATGAAAAATATATATACTATAAAGTCAATTCTTTTTATTTTTTCATACTCTTATAAACATAAATCTTAATCCCATTACACACAATTCAGTTCAATATCAATTTTTAATTTATCATACTTAATAACATTTTTATATATTAAAAACATTTTATTCGCGAACTTAATTACCTGTAACTCATTAACAGTAGAATGTCTGCTTCACCAAACAATTATTTAATCACATTAATTATTATATTTATTTATACTTAAACTTATTTAATTATTAATAAATAATCTATGATTTTAATATTTATTAAAATTTTTTTATAAATATTGAGTAAGTGTAATAGAAAGAAAATAAAATTATACGAATGATTAGTCAAAATATATATAAATCAATTTTTAGATATTTTAACTAACAATTGTACGAAAAAATTTATTATAAAACATATATACTTTTAATACAATATAACCTATATTAATAATAGCAGTATAATAGAGCATATATAAAATAATTTATAGTTTTAGAGACAAAATTAACCTCTTGATTTAATTAATTTAAATATTCACTTTCATAGACAACATAACTAACCTCTTGTAAGATTTTATAATTTAAATATCTCTCTTCCTATGATACACCTCTAATACTCTTATGACCAAATTAAATATTGATCTCTTTCCTAGAAACCTAATACCCAGACTACCCCATACACTTGATCATCACTAGAACTTATTTTGTCCACCTTCATGACTAACTTAATACCACCTCATGTAATATATGGCACTTGACCTTTATATATCTTTCTTTCCTTGTCTTCTTATGAGGCTCGCCTACAGCCACTAATAGTTGTCTCTCTCTGGCGCCTCTTAACTTTCATACCTGGTAATCTCATGAGCGTTTTATAACCTCTCACTTCAATATACACACCTTGCGTGAGTCTTCTTACTTCAACTCATGCATTAAAGGCTCGCGTGTGACATATATAGAGAGCTCCATAAAATTTGACCTATACACTATTACTAACTTAATTTTCATTATTTACACTAACTTCCCTATTCTTGTCTTTTCTTACCTTATCTTATCTTTCATTACCTTAATTCCTTTACCTTACTTTATCTTGGATTTTCTTACTTTATTTTATCTCACTTTATACCTTTCACTCTAATATTATTTTTCTATATATATAATTATATTATTTTTTGCGACTCCTATATGAGGTTAATCTGTACTTAATATAAAACACTTAATTAAACCAGACAGTTGATTCTAAACCCATTACTCTCCTGCGAGGAAACTAACTCTTCAGAATATGTGTTATATAATAATCACCTGCTAAGGTATTGCCGAACATCACTTTTTACATTAGGTTAAACCCATGAAACGCTCATATCACGCCGAGCCATTTTCAACACATTCTAACGTAAACGACTAACCTTAAACAGCAGCTAATGCAGGTAAAAAAACAATCAAAGTTCACTTACGTTATGAGGCTCGATCGTCTCTAGCCTATATATCATCTCCAATATCTCACATTAACCAAATGAACATCAACTAATATTATCAACTTGATGACAGGAGAATTCTAATAAACACATCGTGAAAAATTCTCATTGAACCTATACCCGCAGTGAGATCAATTTCAAAATTATAAATATAAAAGTAGAAGAGAGAGAAATTTGTAAGAATTCTATTACCATTAGACCCATATTACTAAAAAACTTAATGAGCTGTATGTCACCATCACCATAGTTTTTTTTAAAACATGGCAATTATTAAACTAATATTTGAGCTTCTCTATACCTTGCTTATAAATAACTCTAATAGTTTTACACGTACACAATAATCTTCTCTCTGCCTACTAACTCTGTTCTATCTATTCGTGTAGCTTTATACTGTTAAACTACTACTGCTTTTCCTTCTGCATAGGAACCACGATTAATCACTCTAGTCATTAGGGAACATCTGATAAGCTCAAGAATCTTATTTAAATATTATTTTTTTTATTTATTTATATTCTTTGTAATAAAATCTCTTAATTATTTATTTCTTCCAAGTTGTGATCTCATTTTATATTCAAACTCTGTCTCTGTTAATTGATATTATTATATAATTAAATTATATTTATAAAAAATTTGTAATATGTTATAATGATGATAATATTAAAATAAAATATCATAAGTTAGGTCTGAGATATAATTAATAACTATTTATATTTTAATAAAAATTTAGTACAAGAAACTGCTTTAATAAGAAGTACCTATATAAATGATATATATATATTTGTAATTTAATGTTAATATAATTAATAAACTATACACACTCACTATTTAATTTTATATTTAACTATTACAATACCATTATAGTAATACATAGTAAAAAAAGAGACACCAAACAGAGCAATAAAGATTAAGAAACTAATTAATTATTCCAAAAACACAGCAACTCATATTTTCGAGTAATGAGGAGGAGTAATTCAAAGTAATAGCTCATTTGTATTATTAATCTGCTTTTAACAGCTATTAACACTTATTACTGATACTTTAACTGAGCTTTAACTTACTTTGATTTTACTGTAGCTTTAAACTTTACCTGCTTTTTACTGCTTTTTAACTTTATCTACTACTGTTATTTTAAACTGCTTTTACTTTTCATTGCATTTATACTAGTCTTATAAACTTATTCATGCTTTACTTGTTTTTAAAACTCTACATATGTTTATAATCATACTTATTAATTTTTTAACTACTTTATATTAAAACATATAATGATTTTTATTAGTATTTTTTATTTTTAATAATTTATTATATATAATACTTTATTTTTTATTTTTGCCTAATTAGCACTTATTTTTATATAAATAGTTATATTATTAATTAAATTATATTTTTATATTAAATCTATTATTCTCCTTTTTTTCAATATTTTATACGTAGTGTTAATCAATTATTATTTTTTATATTTTTAATATTTATTGATTATTTCAATAACATTTTATATTTATATTTATTATTATTAATTATATTTATTATATTATTTTTATTATTATTTATTTTAATTATTTTTATATTCTTATTTTATTAATTTATTTATTTTATTAATATACGTAGAAGATATCTCAATGAATGCCTTTATATGTTATATTATTAATAATTTTAAGTAGAGCTCATAGAAAGAACAACATACACTCAATATCACAACATAATCATATATATATATACTAATATACCATAATGAACAATTCAGCTAATGACTGTACCATATTTATAGAAATATGACATCATATCGATCTAAACAAGTTAATAAAAATAGTGTAGGAAGGTACAGTGAGCTTGAGAGTAGAGATTGAGACCATTAGGGCTCAAATGTAAGCGTATAATTACGTTGGTGTGCTGCTGTTGATGGTAGTGATAGTGATGTCCTGATATGTGAAGCGTACAATGCTGAGGTTACACCTAGCATCTTATGAATTTAAGGTGGCGATTGGGAACAGAGAAAATTAGGCAGTGTCAGGTATAGCTACGTTGACGCTAAAAAATGAACTCAATATAAAATGAACAATGTTAATTAAGAATCACAACTAGATAATCTATAAATCTAGAGAAAAGTTCTGAGTGTACGTTAAATAAATAAAGCGGTATAGAACACAATTGACACGCCAACCACAACATCTCAGAATATTATATAAATTAAAAACAATAAAAAAGTATATTATTGTTCAAAAAAAAAGCATACTAATGCATCAATATCAGTTATATTGAATAAATTCAAATAAAAATATAAAAATATAATTATAGAGTAAATCACCAAGACCATGAAAGAATATATTTAAGGACACCCTTATACGATAGTAATTAATAGAAAAATATAATAATAATAATAATTACATAAATAAAAAGCTTATAATATAAATAAAAATAAGAACGAGTAATATGAATTGATTAGTTAAGAGAAGATATTATATGCACGCTAAAAGTAAGTTAAAAACGAGTAATTAGAAGTTAAACAGCTACAAATGCCAGTTGAAGTTACAGACTAGAGACCAAAAAAGTTTATACAACAAGATACAAGCAATAGAAAGTTGATTATAGACACTGTATAAATTTGTCTTCAGAAAGTTTTTCACAGAGCAGTATAATCACCACAGAGTATAAAAGTGCTTATTTGATATTATGTTCAGAGAGTGTAAATGAGACAGTAAATAGGTAGGTTTACATACAACACAAGGAGATTATATGCATAATTCCATCGTGAACAATTATCGGAGTCTGATAGAGGATATAAAATAACAAAACATACGTGTAAATTTTTTACCCTGCTCAACTCGAAAGTCTAAAGAGTCCAATAGACTCTTATCTTCGAGTTTTATATCAGATGTCCACTTGATCAAAGCTGAACATCGTCTATTTTTATATGATAAATTTTGGTAACTCATATATATTTATTTTAAAAATAAAAATTGTTATAAGTATTGTAGGCTTATGCCCACCTTATATCAAATATTTTCCCTTAAAAAAAGTCCTCATCCCTTTACCACACTCTTATATATAATCAAAAAATATTAAAAAAAATAAAATAGAAATAATAAATAAAAAGTATTAACAAAATCACGGAATCAACCATACTGATAAGGAGGGCATAAGTGGCCCGCCCATAAAACCATAGAGGGGTTATGGAGTCATCGTTACAAATATATGCGAGTAAAGAAGGTAAAAAGTCGACAGAGTAAATAACTCATAAATCATTCGAGAGCTTCGAGAACAGTAAAAAAGCAGTAGAAAGTTGCAGCGAAAGCATTAAAACGAGCGAGTGTATTAGTTTAAGAGTAAGCCGGTGATGCTATACTGAAGGAATAAGTAACGATAGTGCCGATACGTCAAGTCCTAAGAGTTAAACAGTAAAGCAAAAGTTTAAAACGCGTTAGATCACATGTAGTTATAACATATTAACTAAAGTCGCAACAAACTTAAATCCTCTCGCGGTATCATGGTGTAGTATTTATGTGAGGTATAATAAAGATCGTACATTCAATAATTTGTTTCATTCTATTTAATACTTGAGGCTTATTATCAGCTTTTAAAAGGTAAAAATCGCATTGCACATCACTGCTATGTATAAGAGTCACCTCAAGTCGCTATCACTCACAAAGTACTCAGTTCCGCTTCTACATATAATACATCTCAGACCAAAATTTATAAATAATGCCATTCTCATGATCATATACCTCATGCCACACTCTTTTACAACTGTTCCTAAAAACTTTTACTGTTGGCATTAACTTCACTCTCGACTTACCTTTTCCTACCCAAACATTATCAAATAAAAACGTTAATAAAATACAAATAATATAAACTCAAAACAATACTTTATTGTATCCATGAGACCCGATCAACTAAATAACTAAACCACATAAACTTATAATAAACATATAAAAGAGAGAGAGTGAGAGAAGGTTTTTAACCTCACACCATCACACTAACTCCGAGTTACCACAGCTTACTCTATTATATACATGACGTAATGTAAGCCAAGTTACAAAAAACGACTACGCACGTATGTTTAAAAACAGATCACAACGCGCCACTGGACGAGTAAGAGTACAGCTAATAAACATCGAAAAGTCCTCTACAAAAGCCTCATCTTCAATCGAGAATATGAGTCCATAAGAAACGTCACAAAATACTAATACTCTCATAGTAACAGGTTATAAAGCAAGGCACTTTACACAAGTCTTACTATACTGCGATAAGTCAATACGAAGTAAACAACTACCTAAGGCCAATCACCACCTATATCCCGCCCCACCCCTAGGTGTTTAGCGCTCAACTCAAACTCATAAACACTTCTTACTTTCTTATTAATCCTTACAATCTTAGCTTATCAACTAAGCTTGAATTAAAACGGCGTAATAGTAAGAGAGCATATAGTTGCATCTATAACACACAATATGCCTTCACTCTCCGTCATCAATTTTTAGATGATAAAATCAAAATATAAATTAATTGCATCTCCACCATAATTAATCAAACAAGAAAAAAAGCTTTTCTACTATTCTGTCTCATTATAATACACTTATCATGGATTTCATTCATGAAAAAAGCTTACTCAAACTAAATATTACAAAAAGTATTAAGATATCAAACAATAACACCTATGACTATTAAAAAATAGTAGTTTTCTATAATATAATACTGATGTATAAATAAATCAGCGGCTCTGTAATTAGAACGTAATATCCACAGATACATTCATTAAGAGTATATCCTTCACAATTTGAATGAAGTCTATTGAGACTACATGAACTTGATTTTAATCGTATTCAATAATACACTAATGCCTGTCTAAAGCAAAATATTCACATATGAACCGGATTACAACGATGATAAATGGTTTGCAACATTTATTAATTATTTAACTATGATATATAATAAAATGAATCGGAGCCACCTCATTGATGATCTATCTAAATCTAAATCATTGTTTTACTTCAGCGCACTCAACGCTATTCTTCGACACACAAGTGAGCGAACATGTTGAGTACGTCAATAAATTACCCTTAAAATTCTTACAGTTGCCTTGTCTCCCTTACTCCTTAATATATAGGCGGGCTAGCCTATAATACTCGCGGCGGCTCGGGTAACGCGGAAACTACTTCTTGCCAGAGTCCTGCCGGGTCCGAACTACTAGCGGCGGGCGCCGTACTCATAAACGCATGTTACAACAACCTCGCAAATACACTTAACCTGCGCAATTCACGCCGATGCGCGTCCGAACTCTCCGGTCGTGCTGGGCTGATCATATCTGGAGCGGGCGGGATTTTGCCAATCCTTAAGCTGGATGGCTTGCAGATTTACCATTGCGGGTTTGCTAACAAGCCTTTCAAATCAGCTCTGCAGCTGACCCCATGTCACTTTTTCCATACTAACGTCGAGCAGCTCCTTCGCGTAGAAATGACCCTAATTTCTTATTCGTCTCAGGCACGAATCATAAAATAACACTTCCAAGCCGCTAGCATTCTCACTTATTATACACTGCAATGTGGGTAATGCTATATCATTTACTGAACAATCAAAAGTTGAATTGCCAAAATCAAAAGATGAATCATTATTTCACAGTATAAGTATTTTTGCTAAATGAATGATATCACCTAGACGTCATAAAGAAATGCAGTCCATCATAAGGTAACCACATTTCACTAAATTCATTCGTTAGCGAAGAGAGCGCATCAAAATGATATCTTGAGATGCCACATTTAAATTACTTTGAGCGCATCAAATTGCGTGAGCCAGACATATTCCCACATTATGTTCTATTGAGTAGCATCAAATGCTTGCGGCATATATATATAATGCTTAGATAGCGTCAATAATATCGTGAGTGATGTGATGATGTTATAAAATAATTTGATACTAGTTAAGACTTCCACCGTGTATAATGTATATATAGTTGCAGAGGGTAAGCCCCAAAGTATGATATAGACGCTGTATATAAGTGTTATATATAAAAATTACATACTAACTATTATAGTTATGGAAATAGTACGATTCTAATATGAGCTAAGTATTATAGTTAAATATTAAACCACCATCGATTTCCTCAAATAATTAATATCATATAATAACCTTAATTTACAATAGGGTTAAGACACCCATATATAAATGGTATAGAGCTTAATTTAGGGTTATATAGTAGGAGAGTAGTACTAGTAATAAAAGTAGCTTATGAATAAATAATAAGTGGCACTCAAGTTGCACTATGTAGCTATACTAGTTTATATATACTACTATACTATATATATATATTATATATATATAATATATACTATAATATATATACTATATAATAATATACTCTAATGAGTCTCTTATAAATTATTAGGCTATAACTTAAACTTTAGGACACTACAATTATATGAGCACTCTCAACTTGGCAAACTATACATATGGCTACATCTATTAATTTGAGCTAACTCATATATTTGGCTAAATATAATATATTATATATTACACACTCAACTACTGGCACTCACTAACTATATTAGTGCTCCAACTCACATTAATAAATAGGATTTCTATTTATGATCTTATATTTCCTAGTGAAGAGCTCATATTCTAAGCTATAATGACAACACTTCCCAATAACGCAGGAGAGTCGAATAGAAAATCGAGTAAAATGGCGAAAAAAAGCTATAACAAGTATATGGAGAGAAAAGATGAGAGCGCGAAGATTAATAAACAGGTGACCTCATGTTTAATAATTTGAAGAGAGTACAAGTAACAGAGAATTCTATTATCACTGGCCGACTCTAACACACTGGTCAAAAGACACAAAACTACGTGTCGTTCTAGAGTAAAGACGTCAGATAAACAGGATGTGATAGCACACCATTGCACACCTTTGCCCCTTAACTAATGAGTGGTCGTAAAATTAATTTTGACCACGTATATGGAGGGTAAACAAGCCGAAAATATCATGGTCAAAACAAAGGTAAAGGACAATCAAAAATAGGGCTGCACATAGCCTCACCCTTAACAAGACAATAGACTATAAATTAACTATCCGCTAAAATAATTCAGCGGAATTTTTCGTGTGATATGGGCAATAAATTAATTGATCTCTACTATGGTAAGAGATACCAAATGTGTGAAAATAATCCAAAAGAAACCTGAACTTTCCCAAAGTTGAAGTGGTCCAAATACATTGACAGAAGCAAGGTCGTTGAGAAGATACGAAATAGGATGACAGTACATAAGAAATTCCCTGTTGGGGGGCACACAGGATCAAATTAGACCCCAGGTATAGAACCAAAAATTCAATACTGTTCAATTGAAGTAAGGCAGTAAGAATTTGTCACTTTTGAGGTAATATCTCTGGCAGCGCGCTCGGATAGTAAGAAGGCGGAATAAAATTAGCTATAACTCAGGAGAGAGTTACAATGTACAAGAGTTTCATAAATCGTATTAAAATAAAATCTAAATATAATCTAAAAAGGGCTAAGCCCCCTAAACAGGTTTTGAAACCTTAAATACCGAGAGAAAAGATTATGTCCTAGATAGAATTTAAGGTGTCCACTAAATATATATATGCCGTGAGGATATTACAGAGCTATAACAGTGAGAGTAGACGCGCCGTTAAAATATACATAAGAGATGGTGGATGCATATGTTTAGGAACGTGACAAAACGTTTGAAAACCTGAGTTATACATAGCCCGCAACTCACGCACCATGTAGTACGCGAGACAATAGGGTGCTGAAAAACATGACGGAGGTGTGCATCGAAAAGAACTTAGAGGTGGAACGTCATATTCCTGGATATATCGTCCGAGCATAAAAGAGTGGGTGTTGTGTCACTAAAGATACAAATTTGAGTGCACACAAGAATAGGTAGTTTCTCCACAAAAATTTTGAGTGGTTCTCCGAAAAAATTGATGGTTGGATCTTACCATACAAAACTTAGGGGCTTTCTCATAACACATCCCTAAGTGTTTTTCCCTCTAACTAAGAAATCGATCCTCTGCATCATCTTTCCGTCTTCCCAAAAGAAAAGGGTAGGTAAAAATTTTGGGCCAAACATTCTTGACTCCCTATTGAGATAACACTATCAAGAGACGCTAATATAATGTTCGAAATAATTTAAACTTACACGTATAGCCGTTCTCAATTGTAGTCAAGGCTGTCCATAACAACCATTAAAATATTACGGACAGTAAGATTAAACAATTTACTGATTGACATGATTTCTAAGTATATAAGGTTCTGCTGGAGAGATAACTCACGAAATAAACAGCTCAAAAAAGGTCGCGGTCAATTTTCGACAGCAATCGGGTACCTTTAAAGCAATATAAATGTTGATTCACACGCAGACTACTAATCTTATATGAAATGCGATCTCTATCAGTATCTCTATCACACTCGCTTTCATACTATTAAAATCAAATATTC
>JABUQX010082005.1:25000-40000 GCA_015478945.1 Trachelipus rathkii
TAAATATTTAAGAACTCAAACACTTTGTTTCCAGCCCGCTCACAAATCTACAATAATCTTTAAACACGAGAGGAGTTTTTCCTCACCCACAACCATACCCTTACTTTTTATCTACGTTTACCTTCAACATCTCCTTTTACACAACCCTGCCAAACTCCTCCACCAATCCTCTCAAACTCTCTCCAGATTCGCCATACAAAACCCAATCAGTCTCCATGATAAAGGTATTGCGAACTGTTCCATCTCTTATCATTCTCCCATGCAAATTCTAGCACCATCCCTGCCACCCGCCCCACTCTAATTCCTTTCAATAACCCAATCCATAATACCAAAATTGATACCATAGAAGGCAATACCCATCTGCCTTCACCCGCTATTAAATATTAAAACAAATTATTTTTCAATCCATTTATTCTTACACACGCTTCACTATCGTCATAAATAACTTGAATTCCATTCAGAAGCTTTTACCATTAACACTATATCACTAACACCTGCGTATAGAGCTTCCCATAATGTAAACATAGTAAATACAATTATGAACACAATTTCTAAAGATTAAAATACAATTTATTTCTCCCTCATTTTCTCCATTATTGTTGGTTTCAATGTAAAAAATTTAATCCACACATCCTCTACAACTTCTAAACGCCACCTTGTACTTCAAATCAGTCCCCTTCAAGGTCACTCAACGACATCTTCGACACAATACCAGTAATAACTTACCCCTTTAAAATTCTACAGTTAGCCTTGTCCCCTCCTCCCTTATAATAAGTTAGCTATTCTGCTCTCCTCAATCCCTCCGACTATAACCCCTCCATAAACGCATTAGGTTCATCAACTTCAAATCCAATCAAATCACCAATCTCGTCTCCGTTCTTGATCCTTTCACTGGTAATTTCATCTATCTTGCAGATTTACCATTCCTTTCAACTTCTCACTCTGCCCATTACCTATCCTTACTAATGACATCTCCAAAATACTATTCCTTAACTTGCACCAATCAACCCACGCACACTCACTATCACCTCTTTCATTACTGCCATGTTCTTCGATTTTCATGTGTCCACCAACTCCTAGTTCACATTCATTTCAAATATACAGTACGAAAGCACCATATTATGATCATTATTCTATGCAGATCTCCCCCCCTTTTTTTTTTATTTCAAAAAATTTTTTTAATATATATATATATATATATTATATATATTATATATATAATATATATATATATATATATAATATATAATATATATATATAAATAATAAATATAATATTAATATATATTCATATATAATTATATATATATATATATCTATATATATATAATATATACTATATATATATATATATAATAATATAATATTAATATATATATATATATATAATAATTATTATATATATATATATATTAGTATATATATATAATATTATATATATATATCTTTATATAATATATATATATATAATATATATAATATTATATTATAATAATATATATATAATTATATATATATAGTATATATATATATATATATATATATATATATATATATATATGAAAAGGATTTTTCTTTAACTTTTCTGTGTGGTCAATTGGCTATCAACATATCAAAGAAAGTCGAAGAAAATGTAACGAACTTTTTTAAGTTAATAAAGGGAAAAAATAACGGAAGTTATTCGGTGCGTTATATGAAAGAAAAAGTAACGAATCTTACTCCGTTACTCAAAAAACTAGTTCCGTTAGTAACTGAGTAACGGATTGTGCCCACCTTTGCCCCTTACTATAGTAATTATGTGCACATCACTACAACAATCATTTACACCTAAAATAATTCAGCGGAATTTTCTGTTATATGTTTAATATTTTATGTAGTTGTTTAAATAAGTAGGAACCGATTCAAATTTGTAAGGGTAATCAATTGGAGAAGAGGCTTTGATTTCGGTATGCCTATGAAGCTTGGGCAAGGTAATGAATCATCTATATGTCAATTGAAGAAGAGAATTTTTGGTAAATCTCCGGCCCTGTGTAAAAGGCCGGATAAGTATCATAAAAATTGAAATTCTAATGTTTAAAGATAATTAAAATATCTATTTCCTATGAATTAATAGTGAAGTATGTCTGATTCAATTAAGTACTTACTGTTTTAATAAACTTAAAACGGAATACCCCTTAATTTCTATTCAGCCTTGTTAGGACTAGTTCTTACCCTACATAGATACAGTAGAGACATGCGCACCATCATCAGACTGCATGACGTTCATTCCTAAATCTCTCATCTTGTGTGTGTTATGTGTCTTTGCAACAGTTATCTTGTCCGGTGTTGGATACGTACTCTATCCCTCCAACATTTTCCTACTAGATTCCGCATCATCCGTTCGCTTTTCATCTAACATGAGCTATATTTAAACTCTATCGTTGTGTCAGCTTGTCAACATTTTTAACAAAATATTTGAATTTAAAGATTTTATATTTGTAAAAAATAAATACACCTTAGCAATTAAATTTTGATTCACAAGCGAAATTTAAGATCAACTTTTATAAATTTTGCAAGAACAAATTCAGACATTATCTATAAAATTGTGTGATTATAAAATTCTGGGAGATTTAACTAAACTATATTAATTGAACTTCATTAATCATAAATACGGTATGTACAATTATTAATGACACTCCCATGGATCTCAAATTTGTTGCCATTTCCTCTTGTCAAGCTAAAATCACAGTAATCCTATTAGCTTTTAAAGGCCCATAATAATTTCATAATAAAATTTTTATATTTTTTTAATTTATTCGATATTTATTTATGAAATTAATATATTAGATTATATATTATATATATATATTATATATATATTATATATATATATATATTATATATATATATTATATATATATATATATATACTATATATATATATATATATATATATATATATATATATATATATATATATATATTTATATACCCTAATATATATATATATATATATATATATATTTATATATATTATATATATATATATATTATTATTAGGTATATATATATATATATATATATATATATATATATATTATTATTATATATATATATAATATAAATATTATTAAGTGTTCAGATCCCAACAGGCACCGGGATTTTTGCGCACGCGCAGCTCGCACCGGGAGGTGCGCACTAGCACGCACCGGCACCACCCGTCATCTTACTGCACGCACACCCGCACCAGCTTCTTTTGCACTGCGCACCACGCGCACCGCACGAGAGCGAACCCACAAGCGCACCGCACCGCACCAAATTTTGCGCACCACGCACCGCACCGCACCGGATATATATATATATATTATATATATATATATATATATATATATATATTTATATATATATATATATATATTATATATGTGTGTGTGTGTGCTGTGTGTGTGTGTGTGATGTGTGTGTGTATGTGTGTGGGAGGGAAGTAGCGCTCCCGAAGAGATGAGATTACCCACCATTGGGCATATATGGAGTCTTAGAGTACATCCCATGGCACTCCAGTGCCCAATTGTTCTTCCGTTTTGTGCTCATATCCATATTCTTCTTACGATGGAGTAAGCTCTCCCTTATCACACATAAATACAATTGCAGACAACCATTACCTTTTTAAAAGACAATAAAAAAAGTTGGGAAAATGGCAGCAACGCGATTAGTCTCGGAAAAGCCTTTAGGGGTTGCTTCCAAAAATACCCCTTATCCACCCTACTATCATCATCATTAAAGGCCATTGACAGCCTCCGGTGATGAAGTTGGTGCCGTCACGAAATTGCCGTCTTGTTTTGATGTACGGTCTCCTTTCTTCATAAATTTGTGTAACCTTCTCGGTTTTAAATCTAATTTTAATTTTTTGTTGAACATCACCTCTCCTCCTTTAAACTTCATCTCTTATTCTTAACCGAAACTTGGTTTTTTGAGACGTTCCTGACTTCAACTCTACTCTGTTGACTCCTACTATCCTCTTTCAATTTCTCCACTCCGAAATAGTTGTGTGCCAATGTCTGCAATGTTGTTTGTTCCCGTGTAATTGATTTGGGGTTTTCCGAATATTCTATCTAATGACTCAAGCTAACCTGTCAATTTACCATTAATTTCATCTGTTCTGTATATCTGTCTCCTAACTCAACTGACTATTCTAGATTCTTCGACTATTTATGCTCCAAATTAGAACACATTCTCTCTCTTCACATTTCTAAAAAAGCATCATTCTTGGTGATTTCAACGTTCACCTCGGCCAATTGCTTTCCTCTAAATCTCAAGATACAGTTGGTGAACTTCCTACCTCTTTTCAATCCAGAATGACCTCGAGGAGTTAGTGCAAGCTCCCTACCGGTATCTCTGATCATCTTTGGAGATGAATCCAACATTCTAGAGTCTAGACGTTTTACTAATCTCTAGTCCTTCTTCTTATTTTGTTAAATTCTTTCCTCCTCTGGGCTCCTCCGATCACTCTCATATCTGTTTTCTGTTCTATATCCAAGTCTTCTGCAGGAAAGACCCCCATCTACTGCGAGAAAACGTTTTTGGCACTTGATGCTGCAAATATTGCGACCGCATGTCCGATGACGACTTGCGGTCGTACTTCTTGGATTCCCAGGAATGACTACCGATTCCTTGGAAAGGGTTCTAGGAGCTGGTGCAAAGCGTCAGAGCTAATTCTCTCTGGCATGGAGGTGTGCACCCCATGATCTTTTACCTTCCCACTAAACCAAGAAAACCTTGGTTTTAACTCTTGCTTGTTCTGCAGTGCTAGTTAGCCACAGGGACGTTTTTCTGCCTTTAGGAATTATTGTAATCCTTCCAATTCCAGAAACCATTCCAGCTTATATTTCATCAATGAATCGTCCAAAATCTAATCTCTACCATGACATAAAAACTCTTTTCTCTGTAGAAAATACAATAATCTTCTTGCTCCTCTTCTCACGTCCTTTCTGATGATTTCTCACAAATGTTTCTCTTAGATTTGCTTTTTCCACTTGCCCTCCTTTAGTATCGACAACACAACTGCCGTTTAACTTCACTAAAGCTGAAACTCTTGCTCAAACATTTTCTTCTAATTAACCTTAGACAATTCCAGTGCAGTTCTTCTTTACCACCGCCCTCCGACATATTTATCCTAATATTGTTAATTTCTTTTACTGATGTTATTTCTGCTTATACTATATATATATATATAATATTATATATATATATATATATTATATATATATATATATATATTATTATATATATATATATATATTATTATATATATTATTATATATAATATATATATACTATATATAACAGGGTGTCCTCATGGGGGTATTTAGAGCGGTGTATCACCGTACGGGATGCTTAAATATGAAAATGTGTACGAATACAGAAGTTCGATTATTTAATTCATTAAGGAGGATGCGGATATGTTACATTGGTGTCTTCGCACGCGCAAAGCTAAAACCAAACATGCGAATGTCGAATGGGATGATATATATTTTTATGGCTTCTGTGAAATGCATATATAAATGAGGTGGGTCTTCTCTCCACATTTTTTGAATACTGTTGTTCGTTTTTCCGCACGGCAATGTACCCATACCAACTAGACGCCTGCATTAGACATATCAATTTGCGTTCATAAATACAGTTCATGTACAGGTTGGTAAACGCGTCAATATTCCAACAATAGTTTTAAACGTGATGTGAAAAGGTTGAAGAAAAGCAATGGTATTCAAGACAGCTGCCCATAATATCGATACATGTAATGTAATAACGTTGTTAATAGTATCTCATAACAAATTTAACACCTATGAATCATATCAACAGCATGCAAGAAGGGAGAAGAACGTCAGGTCGTTTCAATTTGTACATACAGTATTTACAAATGTTGTTCGAAGACGCTTCCATCCACGCGAATACATGCCTCAGCCCTCTGGCGCCATGTTACATACATGGCGCCAGGTTTCATTGCATGCCAATGACAGTGATGCCGGGTTGATTCCCCTACATGCGTTGGTTATTCGACGGCGAAGATCATCCGGCGAGGTTACTGGGTCATTAAACCCAGCGTACACGGTATGCTTGAGATACCCCCACAGAAAGTAGTCCAGTGGTGTTAAGTCGGGTGAACGCGCAGGCCATGGAAATGGACCAGATCTTCCGATCCATCTTCCCGGTAAGGTTCTGTCGAGGTAGGTCGTCACTATAGTTGCATTATGTTCTGGGCACCATCATGTTGGTATATATTCTTCCGTCGTGTCCTTTACAGGTATATCAAAACTCAGGAAGGTCAACCAGGATACCGTCTGCAGGAATGAAGGTAACGCTGTCCTGTCAAGTTTCCCTCGAAGAAGTAAGGCCCGATAATCCTACTATTGAGTATACCACACCAAACGTTGACTGAGTATGAGATCTGGTGATGGCTAGTGAATGTTATATGGGGCTTTGTTTCCGCCAAATGTCGGAAGTTCCACCTGTTATACATACCGTTATTGGTAAAGCGAGATTCATCGGTCCATAAGATATTTTCCAATAAGTCCGGTACATCCATTAGAAGGCAATCAATGACAGCCAGGAATCGCAGCCGCCGTTGTTGGTTTCCACGATTCAAACCATGCACAATGTGTGGCCTATATGGATACATGTTGTATGCAACACGAATCCGTCGTATGGTTTCCTTCGATATTCCCAAGACCGAACTAGCCTGCCGTAATGAGGAGTTGGATTTTCATGGGTGTATAGCAGAACGTCCAGTTCGACGTCGAATGTACGGACACGACCCCCCTCCCGTATGTGATGAGGGGGTTGAAACCTCGACCCTGTACCTTGAAACCGTCTGTAAACTCTATGGAATGCCATGTGGATCGGCGGTCGTCGATGTGGATAACGTTGTCCATATTCTGCAGCAGCTCTGCGAGCATTCCTGTTTTGCGTAATGTACACCTCCAACATGTCACGCTTTTCGTCCTGCGTATACTGGTCACGTGGCATGTTCCAAATGTATGGCTCTGTCTAAACAAACCACTCTGAAGTTATACGTTTCACTACACTTTATTACTGATAATTTGTAGGTTATGACATAACCTCCATATGATAGCTGTTAGCTGGTTGTACACATTCACATGGCCGTATTTATTAGGCTACATATCAAGTAATCTAAAGGGTATGCATTAGGTATTTTAAATTAATTCCTTTGTTAGCTGTATCAATATTTTTAAATACTATTGGATGTACCTATTGATTTAACCTAATTATTTCCTATTGACACGTTTCCGGCTTTTGTAGGCACATGATGTTTACAGGGAGTCTAGTTGTTTATGGGTACATTGCGTGGAAACGAACAACCGTATCAAAAAATGTCGAAAGGAAGACCCCACCTCATTTTTTATGCGCATTTCACAGAAGCCATAAAAAATATATCATCCCATTCGACATTCGCATGTTTGTGCGCGGTTTTCGTATTGCGCGTGCTCAGACACCAATGTAACATATCCCATCCTCCTTAATGAATTAAATAATCGAACTTCTTATTCTTACACATTGTTTCATTACTTAAATATCCCGTACGGTGATAAACCGCTGTAACAACCACGTGAGACACCCTGTATATATATATATATATATATATATATATATATATATATATATATATATATATAATATATAATATATTGGGAATAATTATATTTATATATATATATATATATACGTTTAAATTAAAGTTTAAAATAAATAAAGTACTTAGTCTCTCCCTATTTTTACTTAGAGAGAATGGCAGCATTAAAAAGTAACTACCAGATGCTACAATATACACATTTTTATAGAGAAAATTCTCACGTACGCAATCTCCGCTATTCGATTTCTGCACGAATAGCGGCATTTTTTAATGGTTGAAAAATAGCATTATGTAATAATGGCGATGATTCTTACACTTTTTGTTTCAATTTTACATAATATTTTATATTTATTACGTAATATTTTTATTCATTTGAGCAATTTTTGCAAAAAACAAGAGAATTTTATCGTAGCATTATGATATTTGTAAAGGATTGATCGTTTCTCTAATGTTAACTCGTGCTTAGGGTGGCTGTAAGGCGCTGCGGAATATATATATATATATATATTATATTATGAACCCCTAAATATATATATATATTATATTATATTTATATATATATATATATATATATATATATATATATATATATATATATATATATATATATATATATATATATATTTATATATATTATATATATATATATATTATATATTTATATATATATATATAATATATATATATATATATATATATTATATATATATTAATATATAATATTCGTCATAACCATTCTTAAACACTCGTGATTTGCTTCACCCCTAGTGTTTTTGCTTTAAATACGTCGCATTGTACATGTTTAGTGATATCTGAGTAACTCAGGCTCCAATCCTAC
This sequence comes from Trachelipus rathkii, assembly GCA_015478945.1. Taxonomy (NCBI): domain Eukaryota; kingdom Metazoa; phylum Arthropoda; class Malacostraca; order Isopoda; family Trachelipodidae; genus Trachelipus; species Trachelipus rathkii. Next base: position 33,466 of record JABUQX010082005.1, read on the forward strand.
AGTTAATTTTTTAAATTATATTATAATTTTCTTAATGTATCTCAAACTTTATTAAAATACCAGCGCTTTTTACCCTTTAATCTATCTAACGTGAGAACTCAGAGTAGTTTTATACGGCTAACAACTCTAGGAATGACTACAACTTTGACACTAAGAACGCTACGGTGACTTCCGAAAAGATGGGAAGGTTGCTGTTATCGTCGATGGGATGAACAGGTTCATTCTGTCTTAAAGTTTTTTTCCTCCTCTAAATTTATGGTCCTGTTAAATTTGTTATATCATAGCCTATGTAACCCTAAGTATTCTATAGCCTGATATTAATTATAGCCTATGTAATCGAGTTTTGACATGCTGCTCAGAAGGCATACAACTCGTTGTTTCAAGGAGTATGCTTCGGAGCTTGGCCAGTTTTCTTTTGGTTCTCTTTACCACAGTTATCATAATGTTAACAAATATTCTGTGTTTGAAGAGTGTGAATATATGGAAAAAACAAATATCAATATCATAGGCCCCAATTGCAACTATTACTGCCATATATTACAAACATTTTTCATGCAGTAATAACACTGTACGATAATTGTAATTTTGTAAATGACAAGAATGAAGCTAAAATTATTGCAACAACCATTCCAGCGACTATTTTTTTCTTGAGAAAAGGTGCAAAAAATATATATATATATATATATATATATTATATATATATATATATATATATATATTATATATATATATATTATATAATATATATATATATATATATATATATATATATATATATATATATATATATATATATATATATATTAGTTTATTTGGGTGTTTTTAAATATTCGCATTGACTTTCGCAAATATTAAAAATAAATTATTTGCATTCGCACGCGGACACTCGGAATGTGAATAGAAAATGTTTTCTGATGGGACTTGTTAGAAATTTAGCAACTTTAGTGAGAAATTTATTAGAATGACTTGCCTAATGCCGTCTCAAGGTAGTGACAGTAATTTGAGTCACAATCGAAATCTAGCAGTATTAATTTATTGATACGCTCGTACTGTTGAAGCAATTCCGCAATGGCATCCTTATCTAGTGTGGTTTGGGATTACTTCGATATTGTTTTCCATGACATCGCAAACCGTACACTTTGCAATCGTAATTATTCTCGGAAAGGAAGAATGATATCTGGGTTAAGAACTATCTAAGCAACAAACAAGGAAAATGTAGAAAGGAAAATGAGTAAAAGTGTAAAGGATCTCCAATTTCAAGTTTAAGAACAAAGCAGATTATTCTTGAACTAGTATAAACATACAAATATATGGACACAAAAACGAAGAAAGCACAAAGGTTGGATCAGTAAATTTAAACAGAAATATAGTAGTGGTACGATCTTGCCTGTTTCGTCACGTTGAAATTCTTGGCTTTGTACGGCTAACGAAAGTATCGGTCTCTTCAATACACTACTAAAAAAAAAAAAATACTACGGATATATTATTTGGAAGAAAATGTATAACAGCGTTAAAACTAAAGTTTCAGAGTTAACAACCTCTATCAAACAATCATCCAAGTTAGCTTTCTCCTTCGACGAATGGTCAGATACTCAATCAGCAGTTTCTTTGTATTCTCAGAGTAGTCATGCCGCTGACAATTATTTCAAAGGCCAAATTTTGTGTCGTGTTCTGAACCTCCCACTGAACGTCATACAGGTGAATATCTCAGTGGCGTATTTAATGAAATGTTGACGAAATGGAACTGTGTCATGAGAGATGTTGGTGCCAATGTAAAGAAAATTGTTTCTTTCTTGAGTGAAAAACACAAACTCAGTCAGCCACCAATATTAGAAATGTTGTGACATCTCAAACAGCAGTCACCAAAGTTCTCTCATAATATAGGTCAATTGAGTCACACTTTAATCATTCGACTAAGGCTCAGTAAGAACTAAAGAAAATACAGGCAGATTAAACGTTCCTAACTTTCAGTAATACATGACGTTTCTCTGAAATTATGTTAAGGTTTGCAAGAACTTATGAATCTCTCTGCAGTACGGTAGCTCTGATGATAAAATAAATGTCTTCTCATCCCATGATAATTCTATTCTAACAAATTGTATCATTGTACTCCAATCAGTTGAAGATATCATTATGATAACACTACACAACAAATTTTTAAATTTTTTTCTGTCCTTTACATGAAAATATGTGATTCTGTATAATCAAAAGGTGCTTTAAAAGTTGCTTGTTACATTTATGAAACCAAAAGCTCCATCAATACCGGCTTTTTTTGTGACACAGCTCCTCATCATTATACATATTGGTGTACATTGAATTGTAACAGTGTCTTGATATTAATAGCAAGCACACACAAAATGATTTTTTTTTCGTTTCCTCTTGTAGGCATCTGTTTGGTGTGTCCCTGATAAAAACTAGCAATATTCAGCAAGCATACTTTCATTCCATCGCCTACTGAAAGGCTTTTCTCAAACATAGAGATGTCCTGGTGAAACCTTTCACCATACTCATCACTAATTGCGCCAAGGTTGGGGGAAAGAAGTTCAGATGTGATCCATAAAGTGTAGTTTTAAAGACATATTGCAACCTATATCACGAAGAATCCACCATTGACGTACAGATAGTCATCGTTTTCAGCTTTTCTCATTTCCAGAGGAAACCTGAGCACATCTCTGATTTGAATTCTAGGCCAGGCCGCTTTTTGTCCCTTCTGGCAGTTTTCCTTTCGACTCTCCATCTCGGAAGACTGCTTTTAATTTGGGGCGCCAAATAAAAACCCTTCTTTTATCTTTGCCTCATTTAAATTTGTGAATTTGTTCCTAGATGCAAGAATGCCACACTTTTTTTGTCAAGAGCTTTTACAAATATTTTCATCCAAATCAAGTTTAATGTGCAAAGGTGGAAGAAAGACAAAGCGTGGTGCACAGTGGATCATGTGATTATGTCTTGGTCCCGGGGATTGGGATGGATCATGGTCTTTGAGCCACTTTTTTCCGAATGTAGTGATTTTTTTTCTGTCGCGGCTATCTCATTCGCAGAGGAGCAACAGAATTTTGTGTATCCCTGTTGTATGCCTGTTAATAGTCCAATGACCTTCAGGTCCCCACAAATGTGTCATTTAAATGTTGTGTACTCAACTAGGTTAAGTATAGAACTCATAACTTCGTACGTTTCCTTTGTATTTGTAGAATATGCTACTGGAACAGACGGAAAAACATTGCCTATATGGAGTAGCACTGCCTTGAGACTACGTTTGGAGGAATCAATAAACAGGCGCCACTCTGCTGGTTTATGCTCATGTCCCAATAGGCCATTCACATCACAGCAATATACAATGCCATCTTTCTGTTCTGCCCAAAATAGTTGCAAAACTGTCTCTGTCTGCCTCTAAATGAACTAATGTTTACACCTTTCTCTAATAGATTCCAGCCCTCAAGCCTAGAAGCCAGCAATTCTGAGTCTGTTTGTGAGAGTTTTAGATCTCGTACAAGATCGTTAAGATCCTCCTGTGTGATTTCATGATGTGAACATGTCATATATGTTGATGGTTCAAAGTCAGGATCCGATAGCTTGTGTCATGATCGGAGGGTTCATCCTCTGAGTCAACAGTAAATTCATCAGGAGTTGTAGGTACAGGAAGATCATCTGAATGAGGAACTGGACGCATTGCGGTGTGTAGGTTTGGATACTGGATACAATGTTTGGATTTTGAAGGGAACCCCTGCACATTTGTCAAACAGAAGTAACAATCCGTTACGTGATTTGTCGGTTCTCGCCAAATCATAGGTACAGCAAATTTCATGTGGCTACGTTTTCCTTTTAACCAGTTTCTAAGCTTCCTCTAAGACAGTAGGAGGATACCTGTGGAGCCCATTTCTTATTCTCGGCCCAATAACTTAACATCAAAGTACATTCAATAAGCCCTTTCTTAACTAATAGTTACAAGCTACATCTGTCGCGTCTTAAATTAAGTTTCTCACAACACCATAACAAAATAGGATTAGGGCTATTTTTACACTGATGTGGCATTATAAAGAACTTGACAGCATTAATACTTTTGTTATAATAATTATTTCTATTATTATTATGAGAAATATTAATTAAATTCGAATATTTATTCAAAATAATAATAATATTATATTATATATATATATATAATATATATATAATATATATTATATAATATATATATTATTATATATATATATATAAAAAAATATTATATATTATATATATATATATAATATATATATATATATATATATATATATATATATCTATGTATAGTATATATATATATAATATATATTATATATATATATATATATATATATATACTATATATATATATATATAATATATATTATATATATATATTATATTTACACATATACTCTTCTCATTACAACACTAGTACACCTCACAATACCCAAACCATACTGAACAACATACAAAAGCACGTGGGAGTAAACATCTGCTAATAAGAAAATGGGAAATGGTGTAGTTGCCAAATTCGCTAATTCCACCAATTTTTGAAAACGTGTAGAACAAAAAATAAGCACAATTGTTCTTTTACGCAAGAATATACAATAATTACCATATTTTTCAATGTGAAGGACATTTTCATGTTTTCATGTTCATCCTCTCGTAATAACTGTGAAGAGAGTATTGATATCCTCAGACAATGACAGTCAAGGAATTAAAATGATGAGAGTGACGATATTGAGATCTTTCTCCTCTAATTTAATGGTTCGGTTACAAGTTGTTATTGTACATTAATGATGGAGAAAATTAACATCGTAAATGGAAAACTATTTGTTTGCCTATCACTTGTTAATTCTGATAAATCTTGGAACATGAATATCAGAGTGGTACATCAGGTGAAGTGGTACATGGTTGGATTAAAGAGTGGTTGCGAAGTAGAAAACAGTGTGTACAACTAAATGGCAATAAATCATCATGGGAAATAGTGAAGAGTGGTGTCCCACAGGGTTCAGTGATGGGGCCACTATGAATGGGGATTGGCTTGAGTCTGTGGACCAAGAAAAAGATTTAGGTGTGATTATAAGCAGTAATTTGAAAGTAGATAATCAGTGTTTGGAAGCTAGAAATAAAGCTAATAAGATGCTGGGCATAATAAATCGCAATGTTGTTTACAAGAGCAAGGAAGTTATAAGTAAACTGTATAATAGCTATGTTAGGCCAGTAATAGAGTATTGTGCACAAGTTTGGGCCCCTAGGGCAACAAGGATGATTTCTGGGTTTGAGGGTAAGAGCTATGAGGAGAGGCTGAAGGAGTTTGGAATGTTTTCTGTAGAAAGGCGATTTCTCAGAGGGGACATGATACAAATCTACAAAATATTTACATCTATTGATAATACAGATACACTAAATTTTTTCATAGTAGAGCATGAACAGGTGACAAGGGAGCATAATAAAAATTAAGTAAGAAAAGCAATGCCATCCTTTGATTATAAGAAGCATGCATTCAGTATAAGGGTTGTTAAATTTGGAGAGGAGGAAATCATGGGTTGTTGAGTGTGACTCGATTGCAACATTTAAGAAAGGGTTGGATACGTATATGGATGAGTTGGGTATCATATAATATATTTAGACGAAGCCAAATTGGCGGGTTTTTAGTTATAGTAGTTTATTATGTTAGAACCTGCATGTGTGACATAACTTGTTTAATTAATGCATGTGGATGGTTTGTATCATATATATATATAACCTCCATTATTTCTTTGACAAAGCCAAATTGGTGGATTTTTAGGTTACAGTAATATTGACAAGCCTAGGGTGCTTTGTGGATTTTGCATGAGCATGTTTGGTAAGTGGGTGAACTGCGGAAGTCTCGAACAGGCCCATGTGGGCTTCTCTACTGTCTTTTATACTATATTAATGTCTTAATAGATCTTAATGTCAGACGTGCTAAGCGTGTTTGCACAAAACATAATGATCCTACAATCGTTAGTTTTCTTGCTTCAAAAAAAAAACTTTTGTAAACCTGCCTTTCCTACTCATTTGCTCTGATGATCTGTAGCTAATACACATACTGAAGGGGCATATATATATATATTATATTATATATATATATATATAATAATATATATATATATATATATATATATAATATATATATACTTTATATAATATTACCATATATATAATAATATATATATATAAATATGATATATATATATATATATAAATATATATATTTTAATTTGAACTCAAATTTTTTTTTCTTTTCCGTTTTTTTATTTTCGAATTTAAATGTTGGGAACTGGTGCGGTGGCGGTGCGACTCTAACGCGCCGTATGCGTCATCACTCTGCCTCGCACCGCAGTGCTCCGCACCGCACCGCACTTTTTATTTTTTTCTTCCGCACGCACCGCACCGCACCAGGTCGCTGAATTTTTGATGCGCACCGCACCGCACCGCACCAAAATGAGCGCACACACGGCACGCACCGCCCCGCACCGCACCCGGTAAGCACGCGGCCAACACTAATCATAATATATTAAATATATAT
>JABUQX010082005.1:50000-52670 GCA_015478945.1 Trachelipus rathkii
AAAAAAAACAGAAATAGAAAAAAAAAAAAAGAAAAACAAAAATAGTAAAACAAAATAAATTAGAAGTTTTGATTATTTATTTATACATTATATAATTCTACTGTTTTTCCGATGTTAATCTTTTACAATAATAAATCAGTAATGTTACTAAAAAGATTTAAGTGAAGTGGAAACCAGAGTTTTGTACTTTCAAATCGTGAATACAACCTCATATGGATTGGATTAATGTTTCTGACAAAAATATCAAGTTCCTTTTTTTTTTTTTTTTATAACAAATTTGTTTTGCACCTTTACAAATCTGGTATTAGGGTTGGCAGAGCACCGAAATGCCAAACATTTTTGCACCACACCGCCGCACTGGCACTGTACCGCACTGCACCGACACATAAGCCAGCTTTACTAGAAAACATTTTGAAGCTCGACCAACTGCAAAATTTTTTAGTCACTTGAAAACTATAAACTTTAATTTAACTTTTTTATATATGAAGATCAAATATATATATTATATTATTATTTATAATTATATTATAAAATATATATATATAATAGTTATATATATATATATATATATATATATGATATATATATATATTATTATATTTATATATATGTATATATATATATATATATATATATAATATTATATATATATAATATATATATATATATTATATATATATTTATATATTATATATATATATATATATATATATATATATAATATAATATATATAATACCCGAGGTCTTTCTATTCATATTTAATATATATATTAGTTCTATTTTAAAAAATATAGCAATTCTACCTATATATATATATATATATATATATATATATTATATATATATATATATATATATAGTATATATAATATATATATATAATTATATAATATATATATATTAATTATATATATATATATATATATATATAGTAGTATATATATATAAACATTATATATATATATATATATATATATATATATATATATTATATATATAATATATATATTATATTATAATATATAGATAACGATACGGGTATTGTATTGATCACAAGAATTATGCTGAAAACAGTACCGTAAAAAGAGGTGACTTTGACTATGGGGTGACTTTGACCATTTTCGACCCCTTCTTCTATATTGAGCCATAACTCAAAAATTATTAGAGATACATGGAAAATGCTTTCCATAGATTTTGAACATTAATGATTGTACTAGGAGAATATACTATATCATTAGTGAAATTGTAAATATTAAAAAAAATATTTAGATTTGTTTGTGTATCGTAAAAAAATTTCATTTTTCACCTTTTGTACAATATGGTGAATATAAAAAAAACTGTGAGTAAGAGAAACAACTTTATTTAACATAACCTATGTAGGCCTTAAGTAAAATAATATAGTAACAGATTAGTAGAAAAAAAAAAAAAAAAAAGTTATGCTAGGTCAAAGTCACTGGGGTGACTTTGACTGGGGGTCATGGGGTGACTTTGACCAGCAAAAATGACTCATATGTATTTACCACTACATATTTATTAAAAATATATTAATAATGAGAGTTGTTTTTATTGTTTTGTTATTTTTTTTTTTTTTTTTTTATATTTTTCCTTATTTTTTGGGTCTGGGGTGACTTTGACTTAGCAAAATGGCTTTAACCCGCTCTTCACAAAATATGGCTTCAATATATCCACCACTTACATTATTTTTAAATTAATATTAATATGTATTGTTTTAATTATGTTTTTGGTTTTATTTTTTTTTTTTTTATTTTTTTTTTTATTTTATTTTTCCGTTTTTTGGGTCCTGGGGTGACTTTGACCAGCAAAAAATGGCTTTAAAAAAAAAAATGGCTTCAGATATATTCACCACTACTTATTATTAAATTATATAATAATGTAATTGCTTTTTAATTATGTTTTTGTTTTATTTTTTATTTCTATTTCTTTTTGTGTTGACATACTATGTAATAATATTTGGATGAAATAATCAAAATAAAATATTAAACCATATTAAACTAAAAATGAAATATAGTGATTTATTAACATTAAAGACAGAAAAATATAGCTAGGTCCTTAAAGTGACATAATTAATAAAAAAAACACTTATAATTACGGGTATTGACAATTATGGGGTGACTTTTGGGACCTGCGCCCGGTTCCACGTCAACCCAAATGGGGGGGGTGACTTTGACCACCCTATTTTAGCTAAAAACAGAAAAACCACTAAATGCAGAACCATCAAAATTTTAGGTAAGTGTAATATTACTTAAACTAAAATATGTATAGTGATATTATTATAAAATTATTTGACGACGATTTGGACTACGCACTTAAGTCAAAAACTGGTCAAGTCACCTCTTTCTTCGAGTATATATATATATATTATTATATAGTATCATATATATATATTATATATATATAAGATATTATATATATATATATATATAATTCGTATGCTGTTTTGCCCCGTCTCAGTCCTAGACTAGCCGCTACTCTGTGTCAATCTATTGCTAATACGTATAATATATATATATTATATATATATATATAGTATATTTATATATGATATATATTAATTGACTCTAGTGCATTATAGTCATCATAACATTTCATTTATATTATATCGATAAATCGATATATATTATCTGTTTTAATACGTCTAATTTGTCCTC
>JABUQX010082006.1:0-5000 GCA_015478945.1 Trachelipus rathkii
CAGAGAGAGATTGCCGACATAATTTATCATTATTTTTTTAATAGCATTTTCAGCTTCATAAACAACTTTCGACAATTGGCTGTGTCCAGTGGTTTAAATTTTTATATTTTTTTTAATAGCATTTTCAGCTTCATAAATAACTTCGACAATGGATATTTCACGTGGTATAATTTATATTTTATTATTCAGTAGCATTTTCTGCTTCACAAGTAACTTCGACAATGGATTGTCACTGATCGTATCTAATTTTCATTTTTATTTTCAGGTGTTTTCTGCTTCCGAAGTATACTTCCAACAATGATGTGTCACGTCGGTATAATTTTATCCATTTTGGATTTTACAGTATCATTTTCTGCTTCAAGGTCAACTTCGACAATGGATTGTCCTTGTCGGTATTAATTTTATAATCACTTTCGAATTCCTATTTGTTTCAGGACTTTAGCGCGCAGCTGGAATTCCCAATGTTAAATCATATAACGCATCGTTCAGACATAAAGCTTCGACGTACCCCGTAAAAAACGGAGTGCGAATCCAAATTCTTGCTTCAGGGGCCGGGTGTTATCAATCAGAAGCATTTTTCTGATCTTGCTGTGATTGATGTTGTTCACGAATTCTTTCTCGCAATTACGCACTCAACCCTGTATCAGAAGTATGATACATGACAACGTCATTTTAATAGACCCATTCGTTAGCTGCATGAAAGGAATGGTTGACATTTGAATCATCTGACATGACATGGGTACTAGGGGATTGATTTTTTCTTGACGTGCGAACATGCCGACCTTCACCATTTTATCAAAGTCAACACTCATGTCTTCCAACAATATTGAACATGCCGCTGCAAAGTCCCCTTTTTAATGGAATTATCAATTGTAACGGCAGTTTGTGTATTTCTTTTCTTGGGGCGTGCCCAATATTCTCTCCGCTGTCTTTGTTATCGCGGTTAACTACTTATCATAATATATGCAATTACGAAAGAAATCTGTTGTTCTCCCTTTTGAAGAAATAACAAGGACCCTGGAATCGTGGCCGCCTTGTGGCATATTTCCATCAAACTTTGGTGGTGTTTTGGTTGATAATATGACTTTGGTATCTCCTCGTTATTGTAGATTCACATAGGTTCAAGTCTCCCTTTTTGACAAAGTTCTTTACCCTTGCTTGAAGGAATCTATCAGCGCGAGAAGCGATGTCGTTTAAACTAGAGAGTCCTAGATGAACAGCTAAGTCTTTTGGGCAACAGGTGAGAAATTGTCATACCATAAGATCGGTTAACCTTGAAGTCTGGCTGAAACTTGAGAGTTCCTCACCACCTTGAAAGATACGATTTAAATTCCATTCAGTATTTTGGGCTATGTGTTTTTGGGCTTGGTTCCTTGAATTAGCCCATACCATCTTTCGGTCTGTTAATTGAATAAGGAGGGCTTCCTTTAAACTGGAAAATCATTAGCTAAGTTGGGAGGCAACTTGCTATAACCGCAAAGCACGTCGTTTAGGAACGCCGCACTTAAATAAAGAGGCATAAATGCGATCGCAATTTGAAGATGGTCGCATAGTTCAAACGTTGAATATATGCGTCCATTTCTCCTTGATTTCGACGGAACGGGGGCCTATATTCGGTACTTAACATGGTCGATGGGAATCATTGCTTAATGGACGGACGATTGAGACTGATTGGACAGTCGTTTATTTTTTCTCATTCAACGTTCCGTGTGCGTTCGGCTTCTTCAGCTTTCCTATCGTCTTCATCTTTCTTGATTTGGCATTCCTTTCAGCTTTCTCTTTCTTGAGTTGAGCAATTCTTTCAGATTGTTCTAATTCAGCAGTTCTCTCTTCTTTCTTTCATTCTGCTTCAGCAACCTTCTCTTCTTTGTAGGCCTTCTCTCTTTCTTTGATGAATTCGAGAGACTCTCTGCCTTTTAGGCCTAATTCTTTAGCCATCTGGCACCAGGATTGGTAGTCCATTATTAATGCTGACAAAGTGGAGAAACCGTGAAGAATAAAAGAGATGTGAGTATCTGAATCCAGCAAGTGTGATGAAGAATAATGTTAAGTTACTATTCTTCTCGGACAAGGCCATCAAAAACGTGTCGTATATTTTACTGAAGAGAAACGCAGGTTCAGTATCAAATAAATAATTCCTCCTTTATATGGGACAATACATTATCAAACCTTCACAAACTTTTGATGCACTACATTTTGGTCCAAACTTCAATGAGAATTATTTAATGGTTCAAAAGCGTGCAGGTTTTGCAAATCAATCAAGATCAAAGCAGATGTTTTACTCCTAAGTATTTAAAAGATAACAAACACGAGTTTTTAAAAGATCGATAGTGAAACGAAAAGCCCTTATAATAATTAACTCTGGCCTTTTATATTATTTGGCAGTATCTTATATATAGAAATTAAGAAATAATAATTTCAATCCTTAACTTGATAAGTCTAAAATTAATTATATATCTATCATCTTACAAGCTAATAAATTTATATTTCACAATTTGTCAAAATAAATCTTCTTTAATAAATAATAAAATTGAGCGAATTGAGAAATATTCTAAACTTAAATAAATAATAGCGAAATTAAAGCTAAAGCTAAATAGTTTTCCCAAAATTAAATAAACTTGTGGATCTAAAAAGCGACATTATGGCTCTCAGGCAAGGTCTAATTGACATATATATATAATATACATATTATATTCTATTTATATATATATATTATATATAATATATATATATATATATAATTATATAAATATATTATATATTATAATATTATATATATATATTATATACTATATATATAATATTATATATATATATAATATAGTGTATATATATATAATATATATACTATATATATATATAATTATATAATATATATTAATAATTTAGTAATTATATATATAAATATATACATATATATATATGTTTATAATATATAATATTATATATATATAGTACTTATTATTATATATAGTATATATAATATATATATATATTATATATATATTAATATTATATGTTATATATATATATATACTAGATAGCGAGTATTACCAGAAAGCGAATTTAACATTTTAAATATTTCTTAGCGACTAGTTTCAGGTCAGAATACTTCTTCCAATCTTTCAGGCTTACATATATATAAAATTTTAAACAAAATATTATAAAATTAATAATAATTAAAATAATATAAAGTTTAAATAAATAAAACATATAAATAAATAAATAATTACAATATTATGTAGTAAAGAGTTCATGATTTAAACAAAATCTCACTTCAGTATTAAAAAACTGTTAAAATTTAGATTTTCATTTAAGGTCGGTTTGAGATGCCAAAATATACAAGGATTCTAACAACTGGAGATCGGGTTCCTCAGTTTGGGACAATATTCCAAAATTGGTATGCTGTATATGGTGGCACTCCTGAAGGAGATGAGCATTTTATATATATATATATATATATATATATATATATATATATATTATATATATATATTATATATATATATTATATATATATATATATATAATATATATATATATATAATTATATATATATATATATATATATATTATATATATATATATATCCATTATTGATTGGGGTTTACGTTTTACGACTCCATCAGTTTTAATTTTTTTTTTTTCTTTTTTAATATATTGCTACTATATGATACCAACAATGAATTTCAGTGTAACGGACATGATTGAAAAGTTCGAAATATTTTTAAATAATTTTTTAACAAATCACATTTATGTTAAATATTTTTTTTCAAAATTGAAATATCTCGAAAGTACGACACTTACAGAAATACCAATTACATATTTGGAATCATTTTTAAGTTTATTATAAATGTAAAAAAAAAATAAATAAAAATATTATATTTTTTTTTCATACTGACATATCTCAAAATGTACGACACTTACAGAAAAAAATTACATATTTGGAGATCAGCATAATAAAGCTTATTACAAAATGTTAAAAAAAAAATAAAAAACAGCAAAAAAAAAAAAAATTAGGGGTCGAGCCGACGGGGGACAGAGGGGGGCGTTTTCCATACCCCTGTAGGTGAGGGGCGGAGGAACCCCGCGCACCCATATACCCAAAGAGCGGTTCCAAGAGACCTCCCCGGAGGGGGAAAAAAGTCCTACTGTAGTTCCCCGGAAGGCGAGAGACCCCGACTCCTGCCTTTGCGTTTTGTTTCCCTTGGGATTCCTTTAGTTAAAAAAAAAAAAGTTAAAAACTGACGGAGTTGTAAAAGCGTAAAAGGTCCTATATATTTTTGAATCATGTCGTTAACACTTAAATTATTGTTAGGATCCTATATTAGAAATAAATGAAAAAAAAAACAAAAAAAAATTCAAAACTGACGGAGTCGTAAAACAGAAGAGGTCTATATACAGATATATAATATATATATAATTATATATATATATTATTTATATATAGTAATATATATATATTATATATATATATATATATATTAATATATATATATATATATATATATATTATTTATATATATATATAATTATATATAATTATAATATATGTATAATATATATTATAATATATATATTATATTATATATATATATATATAATAACTATTATATATATATATTTATTTATATATATTATATATAATAGTAATAATAATATTATATTGAGTATGGTATATAGTAGTATGATATAATATAATATATATTATATATATATATATATATTAGTATATATATATAATATATATATATATATATATAATATTATATATATATATATATATATATATATATATATATATATATATTGATTCTGACTGTCGTCGAAGATAGACGTTATAAAAATGGAAAGGAAGAAAATTAAGAGAAGAAACTGAAAACACCAGAGAAGAAGCCTGAAGATTGAAAAAAGATGCAAATGCTTCAACTAAAGCTTGATTAATCTCAGGATCAGAAGATGTGATTATTTTTGACAGTGGTTCAGGCCAGATTATTATT
>JABUQX010082007.1:0-32500 GCA_015478945.1 Trachelipus rathkii
GAGAGAGAGAGAGAGAGAGAGAGAGAGAGAAGAGAGATTCAAAATCTTTATTTTTCAAAATATTTCGTACGATTCACTGGTGTGCGAAAGTTTCGTATTCGCGAAATTTGCTTATTTTTCCGCTCAACAGCAAGGTATGAACGCTTGCTTTTTCCTCATATATTTAATATAAATATTAAACCGCTACGCCCAACGCTTTCCAATTTACTCTTAGGAACAAATAGGAAGGAAAATTTTCCAAATGAATTAATATGACATAGGCAAATAAAGACGTTGATTTCTTTAAATTTATATTTTTATAAATCAAGTTTCTTTTTTACACTTCATATAAAATTCTAATAATTTATTTCTATTACATATTTAACATATTTATTAAAAACTTCAAAAAATATTGGTAGCCGAGCAACCTTCCCTGCCCTACCCTATGTATATCCCTATATATACTTATATATTATATATTATATATAATAAGATAATTATACTATATATATATATAATATAATATATATTATATATAATATATATAATATTATATTATATATATATGATGTCTGTCTGAAAAGCATCCGATCATATGCCGTGAAATAAATGATTACAAACCTGGTGAGGTTCATTCTTAATCCACTTAAAAATAGAACCCGTTGAGTTTCAACATACCTTATCTCCAAGAAGTTTATCTCCACTATCAGCACGTATGAGGAACCTGCATCTCCAACTGGTTACTGTTTCAGCATGCCTTTTGCTACTATTCAAGTCGACTTTAACCTTTTGTTCATGCGCAAAAGCGATTTTGGCACAAATTGGTTGGCAAACCCGGGGCATCCTAATTCAATCCAGTAAGATTGCAATGAAAGAATCTTTTTCTGATACCTCGATGTCCATTAGTAATATCTCTGAGCATGTCAATCGACGACTCTCAACATTATCAAAGGTACCTACACTTTTATCAATGGTTCTGCAATTCCTGTTTGTTGACACAATTTCTGAAGATGGTCACTCTAGGATGACCTGCGGCCATTTTCAGACCGGTTGAACCAATATTTCCTATTCGGATAACACAATTACTTTACTCCCTGACTAACGTCGCACACTCAACACCACCAATCATTCATAGCCCCTTAGAATGCCAGTATGAACACCAGTGCTGAATTGGCATTCATCCCCCCATACCCCGCCTGCGTACACCTCTAAGATTCTGGCAGAGACCTTCTGGAACTTCAGAACCCCCATTTAGTACACTACAGTCACTATTACAACGAACTATCAACGTTCCTTCACCTCACTAAAATAAAACAGACCTCGTCCCAGCGACTGCAATCGATGTCAGTCAAGTTTAAAAAAAGCAACCTGCGCCCAGCATACAAAGTTCCCACTGCACACTCCACTTCCAGTCTGGCCAAAACCTCACAGCTAATTCACCCTTTATCAATCCGCGGAAAAGAATCAACAACAGTAAAGCATTACACTTTGTCAGATCGCACCCTCGATATTACAAAACCACATGTCCCATTTATCCTACAACCTACACAACAAGATGCGATATACTTTCTAACCAAATATAATATAGTGCTTCTAAAAAATACTCATGTAAGAAAAATAGATCGGCAGAGGACTGGGAAGTTGGAGGTCTCACCACCCCTCGACAAACGAACATCCTTACAAACTTAGACCATCTCCGAACTCATAATTCCATCCTCAACATAACTATAAATAAAACAAAACTTAAAAAAAAAAATAATCACAAAATAAAAAATCGAGTAATTAAGTCTTTCACTAATAACTCAGCTCGTGTACAGCTTAATTTTCACGAAAAGTTGTAGGAATATTTTCTGATAAAAGAATACTCAACATTTTGAAAGATCTTTAGTTAGATAAGCAATGTGATTGATTCTTTCAAGAAAAACTCCCCGTTCATCATCCACAACAATCCCCCACATACAATAAAAATCTTTCGTTAATTCAAGGGACTAAATGCTTACATCCTACAATTCTTGGAAATTCTCCAATTTGAAAAACCCTCCTCCCAGTCATTCCGCCCTCCAAATAATCATAGTATCTCGAATCTCCCACTTTCGTCAAGCCCGCCCATTCCGTTAATGGTGAGCAGCCCGTCTCAGAAAGCCTCGAGGAACTTCGAAAAGAAGTCTTACTTCTTAATAATTGCTAAGATTAAGGTAATATTATACCAAATAATCAACATACATATTTATATTCAAATCATCAATCAAATAATAATCAAACCAATACAAACAAATCATATTCAACATAATAAAACCATTAAATACTACACTCTCAAATAAAATATAATAACAAGTAATAATATAGTGAAAGATTAAATGCGAACACGATTAAATAGTATTTGGTTTGATATAGATATTCATATTTTAATCTACCAATCACGAGTCAGGAGATCTTTAGTATATCTCTATTAATTATATTAATTCATTATTTTATTTATTATTATAATTCACATTATTATTATTATTATTTTAAATCTAACAATGCTAGTATCCATTATCCAGTCTTATATTATTATGACTAATATATAAGTCTATCTATTAGATCCAATTAAATTGACTATAATTATTATTAATTTTATTATCTCTATTTATTTACATCACTCTATCTAATCACTTCATCCTTTATCCATTATTAACCCACATACTACATTACAATTAACTTCATCTATTACATCTCAAATCCCTCAATTCATATCTACAAGTGTCGTACACTACATTGAAAGCAAATAATTCGTTCACAGCAACGCTTTAGTAGTATGCTCGCAAGCAAGAGCCCACTTAAACCGCCAGGTCACAAACTAGCAAATTGCCTAGTGTGCTGACGATATAATATATACGGTCGGCCATCAGAGGTGACACGCAAACTTCGGCTTATGTACATATCGAAACTATCTCAACTCGCAAAGAAAACTCCAACCATATAACTACACACAAATACAACATGAGTATAGTTTATCACTATTTCTCTCCGTATATAATTATATATGCACCTTCATTATCTCACAACTTTTACCACACCCATTGACTCCGATAGACTGCCAATCATACTCCTTTACGCTCAATCACTACTCACCCCGCTATACACACCCTCCTATACTACTCATATGAACTCCTTACTATATACTCATACCTTAAAACTCCATTCGATTACACTGACACCACCTACACCTATATACTATGTATCAGTGCACTTAGTACGGCCGTTTCAACCATTCGCGTACTAACCAACTACCCACTATTCTATTCAAGCTAAAACGTGACACCTATATCTAAATACTATATGACTTAGTATATTCATAACACTGAGTAGAACAGTCACTACCACTTTCTCTTATACCACATAGCCCAACACGTATTCACATACAATACTTAGCAAGTATTCCTTGACACTCAACTATCATATTACAGTTAATATACCTCAATCTACTAATATACTCATAATTAATCACACAATTCAGCATACCTTTTACAATTAACTGGCTCTAACATCGCAGTACCAATCTAACAATAATATATATTATATATAAAGTATAAATATATATATTAAAAATAAAGTATATACATATAAATATAATTATATAAGTATGTAAGAATTAAATATTTTTTTATTAACTCTTAAATATACGAAGTAAATCACCATACGGTATATGGTATAATAAATTAACTATACGTAAGAATATCAGTATAGAAAAATTAACTAGCTAGACTTCTTAATTAGACTATTAAGCGGAAATGTACTTATAATCTAAGTTATTGTGATTTTAGTTAGTATTATAAATAGATAAATATAAATAATAATAAAAACTACCGTATTAACTAAATTATTCTAGAACATAATTGATAAAATACTAACAATAAACATCTAAATTAATATACACATAATCTAACGATATAGATAAAGTTATAAAATTAAAATTAAATATAAAATAATAAAAAAATTAACTTACATTAAACCTATCCACTATCCACAGAAATAACTAAACTATATACTAAATATGAGAGAATAGAGGCAAACAACTAGATAATAAGGAAAGCCAGAGGCCTCAACCCAGAGCTACTTGGCAATCATCACCAATAGGAATCCCGAAAGGATGTAAGATATGCTGAAGAAAGAATTAGAACGAGATGCGGGCGTCGAGAAGAGCGGAGTATCAATATTCAAAATAACATATGAGACACATCAGCAAAGGAAAGTTATTTAAATAATAATATAATAATTAAACAGGCTTTTCTATATCTTCATAGATATTATTAATAAAATGAGTAGATACGTTCTAACGAGTTAACAAAAATTTAATAAACGAAAAAATATACATTAATAATTAATATAGAGAGAAATTATGAGAGAGTAATAAACTTACAAGATATACTCCGAGTGAGAAGATCCCCAAATATAAAATAGGCCTCTATAAAAAAAAAATAAATAATAATTATTATACTGAACAGCATAGTAATCATTAGCTAAAAGACATAAAAATGAGGATGAAAATTATTTATATGGAGAGGAGTAAGTAGATAAAATAATAATTTAAATAAATCGAGAATCAATATAAAATAATACTTGGCAAGTAATTATCCCAGAAAGCCTTTACGGCCTGATTATAGCCAGCTCGTGTCGTAGCATTATTGTGAGCTGTACACTGACCCATAATTGGGAGGGGGATAATACATTTCTGTACCAAATGATAACACATTCCGCACATGCCAATTTCACACGCGGCCCGCACGATTGGGTCGCCGGGGCAATTAACCTTATCGAATAAATGATTGGTCGAGGGTACACAGTTGGGAATCGCAATGAGAATCTATGGTGTGAACAGGAACGTGTAGGATTGGATCTACTATTACAACGTTTCTGGTTAGGATATGAATAGAGTCCCAACCAATCCGTCCAGTGAATGGAATAGGAAGAAAATGTAACGCTCCCGACCCTCAATTCATAAATTATATTGAATGGAAGAGGTAGGTTTAATTAAGTGGTGCAACTCCTGTTGATTTAATTCCCTCACAACCAGGCGGAACGATTGCCTCGTTCCACATTTGTATTCTTTTTTGAGTTGATTTAAGTCTATCGACACTAGCCTGACGTAAGGTTGGAACGGAACTCCCTGCGGAGGGACAGTCGCTATACGAGCTTAAAGTACATGCATTCTTAACGGCAGCGAGAGAAGTTTTGTGCTAATAGATATAAAACTAGCTGGTTAGCAAGGATGTTTGTTTTCTCTCCTCTCGTCTCCTGACTTTTGTGTCTGGTCTATCGTCTTACGCAGCGGTTTACGTTTCTCCTACTTCGGGTTGATATCGCATGTGATTATTCTCGTGAATGAGAAGGAGAAACACGTCTCCTGTATGTGTTCTTAATGAAAGTTACTACTAATTTTTTGGGGTCTTTGCTTAAGGGGAGGCGAATTGTTGTTTCAATACCTCCGAAATACTATTGGGAGGTCTGAATTGCAGGATGAGGTGGCATATTCGGTAGTTAGAAGGGTAATGGAATAAAGGTTAATCTACTCGTGAGGTGAAGGAAGGCGGACCATAATCTGTTGAATACGTAACCTAATGTTCTAATATGTTGTAAGCTATATTAACTTTAAGGGTGTGCAGTAACGTTCGGCGTATTTTCGTCATTCTAGTCTCTCGTAAATGCTGGGAAAGAAGGCTAATCTATCGTCTGCGTACTCAGTTGACTGACCTTGTAGTGGATCAATCTCGAGTGGGCATGACGGGGTGGGCGGTAACCCTGCTTACGAGTAAAAGAATATTGAAGACAGGAATTAAGGGAGAGAATGTTGCGTCACAACTGTTGGACTCCCTTACCAGTACTTTGTAATTTCAAATAAGATGTTAGAGGTAGGAAGATTTGTTAGAATCTGTGATGAACTTTCGGCTAAAGATGGTTCATAGTACGGAGCAAATCAATAGATAAGCCAACTTATATTTCTATACATATGCTCTTATATACCATCCGATGGGACATTGTCAGTCTGATTATTTGAATAAATATGAAGCTATGTGGAACGTATTCAAAGCTCTTATAGACTGTCGATTGCCTGTGAGGAAATGGTCAATCTTACAAATGGGATTGGGAAATTGCGTTGGAACATATGATTATGTTATAATGGGCTAATGGGAGCGTCAAATGGGCATGTTAGATTGTTGCCATTGGTTGCCTTTTCCTGCAGTGTCGAAATTTCGGTCTGAAGGTGAAACAATGAGAGGGCAGATGGGGCTCGCGTTAATATTTTATTTGCCTTTCTACCACCAGTTATTACGATCGGCAGGAGAAAGAGAGAAAATGGGCGTAAGAAGGATGGATATTGGGTCTTTTGTCTTAGGTTTGAGATTTGAGGAGCGTATGATCATCTTGTTCCAGATTGTCAGTAGGTTATAAATGGAGTTGCCAGGAGATTTGTTGAGATGCTTTCTGAGTGATAACGACGAGAAATGCCTTAATTTTTTTCATCCGAAGCGTGGTTTATTTAAATGACGTCAAGTTGTGACGATTAGAGCTTTAGTACCTCGTAAGCTGGGGAAATCAGTTATTTAAGGTGCTGTTTTTGATATACTTCTGATATCCCTTTCAATGCAAATAATAGGGGGTGCGGGGGTTGTTAGGTCTGTGAGTCGGTACAGTTTCTAATTTGTTTTTTTCATATTTCCCTGTTTAATTGGGTGGTTGGTACTTGCGAAGACGATAATCTTTCTGTCATAATGTTTTTTAGCTTTTAGGCGCTACTGATTAAGTTTGTCATTCGAGAAGATGGGAAGGGCAGTACTAATCTTGCTAAGGAAGAGGATTCGTGGATAAGGGAAGGGTTGTTTTCGAGAAATTAATTTAGCTTATTTTTATAATGACATTTCCGCCAGGGTTTTTCTTTGTATCAAAGCGTGAGATAAGATTAGGATTTGTAGGTATTCTGAAAACTTAACTTAGGTTAGGCTGTTCATTGGTTGTTCTAGAAGTAAGATTTGGCCTGATTATGAGTATAATGACAGGTTTGTATTTGCATTAGAGATGAGTGGGGACGAAAATGTCTATAAATATGACTTTCTGAAGAGGGAATAAGTTTTCTTTTGAAGTTTAATGCATTAGCTGAGTATCAGGGGAGCAGGTTTGGAATTATAAGCGATTTATCACTGTTATGGTCTGAGAATAATTTATGAAGTTAGGCTGATTCTTAGTAATTAAGGTATATTCTAATGTTCGGATTATAAGAGCGTTAAATAGGGGTGTGTGTTCCACTGGACTTGTGTTACGGGATTAATAAATTTGTCTGTTCTGATAGTGGTCCATTGAAGCTAGCCCAGTTAATAGCATTTTGTAGTTGTGTATGTAGACTCTTTTTCTGAGGCAGGGGGGGTTTGATGGGAAGGTGGGATTATACAAGATTAATAAGGAATGGGGAGGCTCCTGGTCAATGTTGAAGTTCTGCTAGATACGGTTTGTCACCAGTCAGATCAGGTCGCAATCTCATCAGATGAAGAACAGAATGTGATCACAGGGGCAAGTGGTGGTCATTAGGTTTCTCATATGCTTCTGGGATGAGGGTTTCGGGTGTGAAGGGGTTTTCGGAATTGTCAAGGAGAATAAAGTTCCACTTTCGAGTCTAATCGGATTCATGTTTACCGCAGGTCTCGAAAGGTATCCTTATATACCTCAGCGGTGTGGTTCGAGCCGTTGAAATGTCCCCTCCGAAAATAAACATTTGCAAATGTGGGCATCTAAAATTTGATAGGGGGGGGAAGAGGCTCTTGTTGGTTGGAGCCCGTTGGGCAGATTTTGCAGAGGGTCGTGCTGGGTGAACTATCAACCACAAATATGAAAGGTGAAGAATACAATACAACAAGTACCCTTGTTTCCAATGAGATTACCTACAACAGGAAAAGTTTCACAATACTATAAAACATCACAACACCTACCTATATAGTATACTCACCGCAACTCGTAATATGACTCATATATATATACTGTATCTTATAGTACCTTACAATATATACGTAACAAGAACCTCTAATTTCACAATCACTATATTATCTATATATAAATTACTAAATATATATCTATATTATCATATACTAAGTATCTATTCTATCCTACTCTTATATCCCTAATATAATATATATATAATATACTATGGTGCTTTATGTGACAAATTCCTTCGTCACATCTGCCTAGGGACGGCTAACCCTAATGGTTAAGCACGGTGCGCTGACTGTGTTGCGCTACGTACTGAGGAAGTGTGTGTGTTGTGTGTGTGTACTGACTACAGTACTATAAAATAATGATGAGAGAAGAGATCGAAGTATGTAGAGAGAGAGATGAGAGATGAGAGTAGGAGAGAGCGAGAGAGAGAGAGAGAGAGAAGAGAGAGAGAGGAGTTACTGATAGCTTGTAAAAATCTATAGAGCTAATCCACACAAATAAAAATTACACTCAAATAAAATCCAAATATATTCATCATGGAAGGGTCTCAACAAAAAAATATACTTTTTAAACCACAGTGTGTTCACCATTTTCGGTGCGTTTCCAAGCCACCTCCAAAGTTTTAGCGTTAATTTCGAACTTAATCGATTCTCTTCCTACAAACATGTTAGAAACGTTTGTAGCGACCGTGAAACTAGGAGATACTTTCTCTGCCAATTGATACTATCATATTATTATACCATAAATATAAAATATGGTAATACTACCACTACTTATGATATATACTATATATGATATATATATATATATATCATAATATATCCCTTATATCACTCACATATACCATTATTTTATTATCTTATAATAATAATATCAGTTACTCCTATTTATACTATATATATTATATATATAATTATATAATCATAATATATATTATAACATAATATATAATAATAAAAATTATATATATATAATTGATACAATTGATGTTATCTCATCATATAATACTGTATTAGTAATTAATAAATATACTAATATATACATATTATCAACTTATGCTTATTATAGTACTCACACTATTATCAAAATTACCAGCAGTAACACTATCTATTAACAATATTACACCACTAGTAATCACCTATGTATAATATAATATATATATATATAACACTACTAATAGATTAACATACCTTATATGGAAAACTACATTAGTGAATCATTATACCACTATAGCTAGCCTAATAGTATATATAATAGTATTTCAAATATATAATAACCTATTTACTATATGAGTCCATACTAACAATAAGTATACTATAGGCCTAGAATATATAATTTACTATATAGCTATACTGAACAATTAATATATATTATATGTCTATAATATATTTATTCATATCAAGGGATTATGAGTACTGTTTCGTATATCAATATACCATATATATTAACTAGATCGTCATATATTACCTACCTATTACATAGTCCACTATTTTAACACTAACCATGTGATCACTAGTATACCATATATACTTATAATATATATAATACACTATATATATTATCGTATATAATCGTATATACTTATAGCAGCCTAATAAAATATAACATTTATATATATATATATATAAACTATAGTAGGAATACTTACATGGATAGTACTCTGATTAATATAGTCCATATTACCTACTCATCCATGGCAATTATACTATATACCGGATATAATATAATATATATATTTTCTATATATATCTATATAATAACCTATATTATACACCTATAAAAAATAATCTCACTATATCTATATTATATATATATATATATCATATATATATATATAAATATATATAATATAAATATCACTATTATATATATATATATACTTAAATATATTACTAAAAATAGTTTTATTATATAACCCACAAAAGTTGTATAAACACTATATATAATATAATATATATATCATATATAATATACATATAATATACCATAAATATAAATTAGACTCTATTCGTCTTTCACGACTCCGACTCACTTTGACTTCATTCTTTTTTTCTTAATACTATGCACTTAATTATACTCTCAACACAATGAAATTTCCAGTTGCTGAAACGGACATGAGCTCCAATAAGTTTTCGCAAATCTATTTTAATCTTTCTTAAAAATCACAATTATTCTAAACGTTACTTAAGTCTCACAGAGATAAAATTATCTCGAAAAGTACACTACAGAAAAATGACCAATTAACATATTGAATCAGCCGTATAAAGCTTATTGACAAAAACTGTGCATATAATAACTATAATATATATATATATATTTCTAGCCATTTATTAAAAGTTTAATACCATACATTATTGTATTTATAGTAAATATATAAATATATACTATGGCGTTCCGCAAAAATTTTCCAGGTTGGGGCTAAGCTTAATATATATATATGAAATATCTATATATTAAATATAATATATATAGAATATATAATAATATATTATCATATATAATATATATAAATATATATATAATATATAATATATATCATATATTAATTTAAAAAAAAGTTAAAAGAACTCCCGAATTCCAGGGCGGGGCAAGTGCCCCTCCTTGCCCCTATGTGCGGACGCCCATGTTATAATATATTATATATATAATAATATATATAAATATAGTATATATATATATATATATAATAATTATAATTATATATATATATACTATATACTATTATATATATATTATAATATATATTAATATATATAATATATATATACTACGTTATATAATATATAATTATATTATAATATAATGTATATATAATATATTATAATAATATAATTATATTATAATAAGTTATATATATAATATATATATATATAATTAAATAATATATAATATATATTAATATATATATATATATATATTATATATATATATATAATACTATAGGCCCAGCATCCCGAAAGGCCAAGGATATGTAACTAGAAATAACTATAAATCACAGGAATAATAATAACATTTTTTATTCTCAGCAACTCCATTTCAATCGAAGCAAACTTAAAAAACAAAATTATACCATTTTAACTTCTAGATATTGATTAATAAAACCTTAAATATTAGTATATATTCTTAGATCTGGCAGGCGTACGTCCTGCTGATTTGACCCTGTGAATCGCCTGCAATTCGGTTCACGGATAGAGCAAAAGATAACAAAGAATAATAATCTATTTCTTCGAGTTCAGATAAATGGTTATATACTTCTTCTTAAAATCCTTTTGTAGGGGGTTCGAGCGACGGAGGGACAGAGGGGTGACCGAAGTCCCCTCCGTCTTCCCCGGTAAGGCCGAGAAACCCCGTACTCTGTCCACTTTGCGGTTTACCCTTGGAAATTCCTTTAGTTAAAAAAAAATTCGACATTTTTTGTGGAACCTTTGCGCGCTCCCTCGGAGTCTCCGAGCTCCTTCGTATTCTCAAACAAAATAACTTTAAAGTCCAACATTTTTAAACAATTTTAAAATTGAAAAGCTCATTTTTATTTTTTTTTTTATCTTCATGAATTAAAAAATGTCTCCTGAAACTTGAAATGATCCCGTGGTCCTTCTACTTTTGTGCAGCTTTTAGGTGTACATTGCGATGGTCTTTCCGGGATGCTGACCTTTAATTATATATACCTATTATATGATAATAAATAATAATATAATATATATAATATATATATATATATAATATAATATATTATATATATATATATTAATAATATTAAATATATATATATATAATATATAATATTAAGTAAGTATAATATATATATTATATACTTAGGGCTCGAACCGACGGGGACAAGGGGAAAAATAGTCGCCTACTCTGTCGTTTCCCGAAGTCGAGAGACCCCCATCCTCCTGCCATCTTTGGGTTCGCTTGGGTAATTCCTTTAGTTGAAAAAACACCCAAAAAAAATAAAAACAAAGATATTATAATAATAAAATTACTTTAAAAAAAGTTTTATTTAAAATATTTCGAACTTTTGAAGCCTGTCCGTTACCACTTAAATTCCATTGTTAGTATCAATTCTAGAATAAGTTAAAAAAAAAAAAAAAAAAAAATAACTGACGACAGTCGTGAAAAACGGAAAAAGTCTATATATTTTTGAATCAGTCGTTACCACTTAAATTGACCATTGGTTTAGGATCCCAATAGTACTAGAAATAAATATTAAAAAAAAAAGAAAAAAAAAAATTCAAAACTGACGGAGTCGTAAAAACAGAATAGGTAATAATAATAATATATTATATATATAATATAATTAAATATATACTATATATATATATATATATATCATATATACTATATATATAATTTAAGTATATATATATATACAAAGAGCAACAGTCATGAGAAAAGGTTACTTCAACGTTAAACTTTAATGTTAACCTAACCTACACCTAAACCTAGCGTACACCTACACCTAGAATCTTAATGCCTTAACCTTAACCTAATAATATTATATAATAATAATATATTAATATATATATATATAATATATATATATACATATAATAAAAAATATAATATATATATATATATATTAATTATATATACTATAAATATATATATAATAATATGATATATATATATAAATATATATAATATATATATATAATATATATAATATAAATATATTATTAATACTATATATACTATATATAATAAGAATTATATATATACTCTTACAACACACTCGAATAAATAATAACTTACAGAGTAAGGAAGAATAGGGCATAATTCTCTCGCCATTTTTTTTCTATTGTCCTCCAAAAAATTTGAAATATCGAAACAAACAATTTAATTCTTTCTTTTATAAAATACCTTCCCAAATCCTTGAATAGTTCATCATAAAGTGTTTTCTAACTTTCTGCACAACACTGATCCCCAATGTTTGTTAACAAGTTTATTAATAAGAATCCCGCGGTCGAAACTTTAGCACGAAACCGTCCTAATAATCGGTAATTTTAATCTCTATCGAGCCGTAATAAAAATGCCAAAACGAAGAACGGCTTTAAGTTTCTGTACTTTACTTGTATTTTTCTGTCCTATCGACCTAACTGATCAACCCCAGTAGGGTTCAAACCTCTGTTCTATTAAATATCAATCTTGCTTCTAATTTCTATTATATATAATATATATATAGTTATATATATATATATACTATATATATATATATATATATTATATATATAATAATAATATATATAGATATCATATATATAAAATAATATATGGGCAAAATTCCAGAATTGATCACTTGCCGGAACTCACGTAAGTGAGGCACCTCGCCCGCTCAACGGTCGCCTCCAGGGTCAACTCAGCGGACCAGGAGTCGATAGACCTAAAGATATCCACGGATAGGCTAGTCAACATAGAACTGGTTTGTTTTTTTTCAAGTTTTTGAATAAGTCTCTTAATGCAATACACAACGAATTAATAAAAGTGCGAAAGCAATTTGTTTACGTTTTCGGCGCAATACTCGCATTCTAATATAGAAAGAAAAGAAGATGTGAAAGTTGTAAATGTTCGTGCTCCTAATTGAGAAAACAAGAATAAAATTATTTAGGTTTTCAAATATTAAATTCGTAGTTATAGGTCAATTCAATATTGTGGCTACGCAAATGTTCCAATCTCAGCGCAAAGATAGTTGTAAGCGTTACGTAACTAACCTTAAACCTAACCTAACCTAACCTAAACTAACACCTACCGGTAGATGAGAAAACGTTGTTAAAATTCTTTGTAAACGTATAAGTCTAATTTCAATGGCAATTAAGCAACGTTAAAATATGTAACAAATATATTATATAAATTATTTATACTGTATAATGTATATATATTATTAATATATAATATATTATATATCATTCTTCCAAAATAGAAAGCGTGACTAATTGACCATTTGAAACGAAAACCTTGGGCGAGGTCGAGCGACCACATATACTGAGTTCCCGACCAAAAAGTGTATGCAAACACTAGTTTCAAAAATATATATACTAAACTATAATATAGTATATATATATATATATATATATATAATATTATATATATATATATATATATAAATATACTAATATATATATAGTATATATATATAACTATATAATATAATATATATTAGTATATGTAAGTAAGTGTAGTACATTCTAAAATAAAAAAAACTGGTACTTGAATAAGATTTTCTTTCGAAGCAAAAATGTAATCATAAAAACCACGAACGAAACAACAAACTGAAATCTCTTAAATTAAAAATAGAATAAAAAATAACTTTATTCATACTACTTTGCTTTAATATATTTTATATTACTATTATTTTTTAACCCGTTTGCTGGCAATGTTTACGGATAATGGCACCAAAAAAAAACAGTATAGGTAGCATCTGCTGTTACTTTGTACAGCTAAATTAAATCTTTATTTAATTCTTTTAATTTGATGTAAATTAAAAAATTTCACGATTGTCTTGTTTAGAGTGCCGCTAAGTAGCATAATTAAACGGGTTTGAAACTTCTGATTTCCCTGCTTTATCAAATGTTCTTAAGAGAGAAAAGTTATTTGCCACAGCAACGTTTCAGGTTTGCTCTATAACTGATGTATAGTTTTTTATACATATAGTATATGTTATTTAATACATTAATTACCAGCTAGCAGGGAGAGAAGGAAAGTGAGAGAGGAAATAAGAATGAGAAGAAGATTGAGAGATAAACGAGATAAAGGCAATAGGATTGACGGAGAAATATCAAGGGATAGGCACGCAGGAGAGATGAGAAGAGTAAAAGAGAGAGAGAAGATAATGACAGAAGAGAAAGAAAAGAGAAGTAAGAGATCAAGGTCAAAAGATACCCATGGAAAATCAGACCAAAAGAAAGATAAATCATCATCAGAAAACACTGGTAAAGAAACTGATCAAAAAATTCCCTTGTTAAAATTTACCTTCCATTGATCCGAAATTCAGCGTAATGTTCTTCTAAAGCTAATCAATTTTTCCATCTTTCCGAATCATAATATTTAAAATCGTGTTTCGGAATTCTGCTTATAAAAATGATTATCATTTGTCTTGCAAGGCTGTTCGCCCAATTTTCAAAACTTCACGTTATCCATCCCTGTTACACCTTATAAAATTTAGAAAACCATTTTATACCAATACGAAGATGCTATGCAAAGATATTTTCACCGTAAATCCGAAAGGGAGAAGTTCCGTGTTATATAGACATTACAAAATATGAGTAAATAAAAATAAAATCATAATAACTTAATAATGATGTTAATAATAATGAATAATTGATACATAAAAACAATCCATCAACAAAACATGGGATAACAATAATCAAAAAAATGAGAATAGGCGTAATTCAAGGTGGGAATAATCAAAAACAATCTATCAACACAACATTGGGAGTACACTATCATAAGAAAATTATTAAGGGGCCAGAAACAACTAACCAACGTCAAAAAAATATTCCTATAAAGAACTATGCCAATAATCATTTACAAGAATCATTTACATGTTTATATAAAAAACGAGTCTAAAAAAATGTGGAACAATTTAAAATATTTAAACAATCCTAATAGATATAAATGTAAAAACTTAATAAAATAAACAAAAATTATAAAACGTATAAATATTATCAATTCAAATTCTTTACACGGAAATAGAATTGCCGCCCTTTTACTAATACTCTCCTTACAATTTTCATCAGACATCAGATCGCAAGTGTTGTAAATGAATGTATATAAAAAGACAGCGGCAACTTCTTCCTTACTAAAAATCAACTAAACTTA
Source organism: Trachelipus rathkii (assembly GCA_015478945.1). Lineage (NCBI taxonomy): Eukaryota > Metazoa > Arthropoda > Malacostraca > Isopoda > Trachelipodidae > Trachelipus > Trachelipus rathkii. Next base: position 15,760 of record JABUQX010082007.1, read on the forward strand.
TTTATTGTGTTTGAAAATTTTATTCTTAACTCTTGTTAAGAGATTTAAGTCACATAATATATTTTCTCAAGTTCCATTTTCTTGATTCAGAATATTGATATTCATGTTCTCCTTGATGAATTATTTTTGGGAGAATGCGAGATGATTGTTGAATGAGCAAGATTACTTATTGATTTACATTTTATATATATATATAGGCCTTATTATATATATTACAAACTATAGTATATTGAAGAATGTAGTTTCATCATGTTAAAAATCCATAGTTTAATTATTATCATCATATTGTCTAATTTCCATAGATTGATTACCCTATTGATCATGTGTGCTTAGTTATTAAACATATTTTATCTAATATATATGATATATATTGTTTTATCATGAGTTATCCAGGCTTCGGTATTACAAAAATAAAGGGTCATGATATTTATTTAAGTGATTCTTAGTTCTTCTAGTAGTAAACTCAGTGTATTCTGTCAAATCGTGTTTAATTATAGCATTTATTAACTTCGAAATAAAATGTGTTTTATGAAACGATGTAGTTCGGAGCTAAGCTATGTTCTATTTCTTTAGTCTGGCTTACTATTTATTGAACTACTCTATATAGAGTATCCTTAATTAGATAATAAAGTATTCTCGTGGGCGGTCTGGGGCCCTGTTGTGACGCCTGTAATCAAAATTTGCTACGAATCTACAACCGATTCTACATACGAAGGTATATACCCTAGAGCTCATAGAGACAAAATATTTCGGATACTTTGATTCTGTTGATGGCTGTGTAGATTGTACACAATCATCCCTTTTCTTCCTTCAGAATATATCACTCAGAAACAGATAATTTAGATACGATGTGGACGCATGTCTTCGACTCGCGGATATCTACTATCGAGAATCACAGCCAAAATTCAAGAACAAGATCTCACTTTGAGTACGCTCGTGTATACTGCTTAGTCTCTCTGTAGCAGATGTTTTATGTGTCAAACACCATCATTTTAGTTTTCAATATTTCTCTCAATATTGCGGGTTACATTCTAACTTTTTGAGAATTTAATAATTATTAATTAAGATAACCACGGAATTTTGTCGATGAAACATTTAATTCTCACAATTATTTACGTTACTCAGCCAGTTAAAACTCATACCTGCTGAGATGTATTTAAGAGACATAAATTAGATCCGCAGATGTCGCCCACACAAATGTATACGACTAAATATCTTTAATCTTCAAGTTTTAGTGAAAGGTACAATGTTACGGATCGTTATTATATACTCTGTCAACATTAATAGTTTTGAGTGATATGTCTAACTTAGTTAGTAGTAAAATCAAGTATACGTTGACCACTTTTACACTTTCCACTTGTTACTATGCCAGGCCGTATGTAAAAGCGGATAGGGTATTCAGTCACTGCCACTAAAATACAAACATAAATTAAATATTATATATATCATTCTATTTTAAATTATATAATAGATATAAATTAAATAAATTAATTAATAATTAATAATAAATAATCATAATATAATTTAATTAAATAATAATATATAAATTATTTTAAACTCAGACAATAATAATAATAGATAAATATATAAATAAATAATTATAATACAGAATAGATTCTATTAAATTTAATTACGACTCCAGACTATACCGAGTTCCACGTTATAACACAGAATTTTTTCTGATTCGCGGCTATCTTATAAATTAGTTAACAAGAGAACCATTTAATGTTCAATACTTAGATAAACAAGAATCCTACGACTACAGACGCATATCGTACCTATGATACCAATATACCAAATCTATAGGACTATAGAGGAGGAACGATAAAAAAGTTCAGCCTTTGCGTTTCAGAAAATTCGAAACATATGACGAATTGCTGATCTCGCATGAAGTAAATAGCACGACCCACGATTCCGACTTTACTTGGTAATTAATATATATGTACCAGAAATCGACAGCATCGGAGACTCATGTTATAATATTAATATATCTCAAATACTGAGGAAATAAAATAATTTGTTAGTATATTTCTATGATATTTAATATAACGACTATAACACTCTGGGATCTAATATTATAAAATAATAAAGTACAGAAACATACCTAGAATTTAAGCATAGTTTTAATCTTTTCTTAATAAGGAGGATTAAAGTAATTAAAATATGTGCGCATTGCAGATCTATTGTAAAATCATGTACATTACATATAATTATATATATAATACTATTTATATATAACATGTTATAACATACTAATCCACTAATACTACATTTATGAGATATATTACACATTATAATATCTAATATAATACAATATTTATTTATACCAGATTATTTAATACGGTAATATTAGTACCAATAACTAGTTGCAAGACAAATAGTCATGGAGCAAACTGTCTCTAGTGTTATATATTAAGGGCGCTTTGGGAAGCTTTGGTACAATAAAAAAGTATAGCATTAAAGCGGCTACACGACCTATGGAATACATGCAATATTATATTAGTGATATGTAACTTCGTCTTGTTACACTACCAGGTATTGGATCTAAAAGATATTAAATCTTAGAGATAAAAATTATTTAGGAGAGGGATTTGAAAAATAATTAAATAAAGCTAATATAATTATATTTATATATAATAATTCTATAATATAGTTCTTAGTACATTTGCACGATACTAGTCTTGCGGCGCATACATTATTCTTACATTGAATGATAATGTATTATGAAAGTTACTGTGTCGAGCGGCCAACACGGAGAAAGGAAAATGAAAGAAAATGATTTTTTAGGGTAAATAAAAACTTTTTTTTATCGAAATGAAAACTTTAAAATTTGCTCCAACGAGTGACTCAAAATAACCCGCTAGCTTCTCTGATTATGAGACCAATTCATTACAATACATTGTCGACACCTAGAAGGAAGGAAACTAAAAATGTATTATTGATCGGCCCCTCAACATTTATTATTCCTGCGATATTTTTATATTTTAGCTGACCTCTAGTTAGAAAATAATTTTACACCGTTTCCTTATTATGGACTCATTATTAAGTAAACTTTATTGTCATATAATTTATAATCAGTATATAATATATACTAACTTACGTAATAAATTATTATAGATCTACTTTATATTCTATTTACTATATATATATATATTATAATTAAGTATATTAATTATATATTAATAATTATTAAAAATATTATTTACTATAGTAGATATATAATATATATATATATAAAACTATTAATTAAATTACAATATGTATACTAATTATTATATATATATGGTAAAGTGAATATATATATATATTATATAATAATTAATGAATATATGTAGTATAAAACTTATTTATATAAAATATTTATATATATATAATATAATTATAACTATATATATAATATACCTAATTAAGTCGGATCCAGAACTGAAATGTGTATAGCCAATTATCCATAAATTATAATAACCATAACTCATGGGAGCTTAATACGTTATCAATTATTTATAGGCCTATATAAATCATCAATATTACTAATATCATAATATCTGAATTTCTATTGAATCTTTTAAATAATATTTCTAAAATAATAAATACAACAGCATGATATTCTATTTTCGCACTTTTCTAAAATTTCTGACACCTTTCAATACAATTTTATTTAGCGATTGCTATTCTATTGCATAAAGTAGCGAGCTTTGTTCATTTATGATCGTAGTCCAGACATTTATTTTTGGTGTAAATAAAAAAAAATAACATTATTTTTTAAATTATATATATGTTAACACCTAATAATAGAATATCTTAAGAGGAAAGATTTCTATAGACGTGTGAATTTATTATATAACTATATGTTTTTTTAATACAATGAATAATAATAATTAATAATTATAAATACTAATAATATAATGAATAAAAACTACATATAAAATACATAATAATAATAAAATCTCATAATGAGATAAATCAATAATTATATAGAATACATATTAGACATCAAATCAAATAATATCATGCTAATCTGTTCAACTTTTTTAATTACAATGTAATATTTAGTACCTTATATATGCGGTAAGTCTGTAATATCTAGCAAACCCGGAGACCAACTGCGGAATCCGCTTCCGCGGCGAAGAAGCGTGAACTCATTCGAAGCGAGCGTTCCAAGCGAGAGGTCATCGCAATGAATACCAAGGCAGCCATCTCGTGCATACTTGCAATCCTCCTTACCACATTACTACATTGGTATTCGGTATTTTAGTTTTATTTACACTAAACTAATATTATTTTAGAATTATTTCTATAAATATCATAATGAATAATTATAATATACAAAATAAATAATTTTGCACATAATAAACAACAATAATTATATCAATTATCAAAATGTACTTAATCTAACATATTTATAATATCAATTTATGAAATAAAATTTATCCATATAACAAAATCTTAAATATAAAAATATATATTAATTATTATATCTATATATATATATATTTTAAATTATATATATATATATATAATATCTATAATATTATATATATTATATATTATAATAATATATTAATTATATATATATTATATATATTTTAATATATTACCAATATATATATAAGCTGCTTTATTTCTAATATATAATTTTATGAATTATGTAACTAATACATAATTATATGAATATAAATAAAATTTTAGATAATTAATTAGTTATTATAATATATAATTAACTAAATATATTAATATATATTATATATATATGTATACAATATAGTATATATATAAAATATATATATAATATAGTAGTGTATATAATATAGTATATAATATTATAATATGTATAATATATAAATATATATAATTAATATAATAGATATATAATTATTTAATATATAATAAATGAACATAATTTTATTAAAATAATTATTTTGACTTCAGTACGTTTTAATTATATGATATTTGTTGAACGAATTTATGCATTCTATATATGACAACATTTTAGTACGATTTTATGTTCAGTCATTATTTATTGCGGCTGCTTATCTAAGAATTGCCCATTTATATATATTACTAGGTTTATTAATATATATAGGGATATTTATCTTACTAAGGATAACCTATATAAGAATTTTATTTTTCAGATACGTAGCGTGAATCATGAGCAATTTCGGGTGAAAATCGTAATTGTGATAAGATAATTTCCGGGTACTACGGAGATTAGGACTTTATATCATCATTATACTAATCTACACCTTACCATATATATAATCTATAGTACTACTAAAGGTAAGTATACTAGATATACTGAATTCTATACCTGAGGCGTGAGTACACCAGCGGTGGGTGTGCACAGGCGATTATTTTTTGCGGTTTTGGCGCAGACAAAAATCGTGTGGTTTTTTAGTACGTCAACTATTTTTCTTAGACTATATATGGTTCACGTATAACGGAAGCATAGTTATTTAAGTGCGCACCCGTTTTTAATCTCTAGATATTTTCTAGTGAGATAATATAATTATACGAGTAATTGGTACTATTTTTATGCGTGACATAATAAGAATATCTTTAATTAGAGTATATTACACATAACTTAAATTTTATTATTTAAAATAATACATCTATCATGTAGTTTTCAGGAAATATATCTATATTGCTGTCATAAAATTATTATTTTATTAATTACTATATTAAGTATTTAACTTTTATAGTGGAAAGGAAACCAAATGTTAAATTCCTCTAGAGAAAAATGAGGAAATTCGAATTGATTAAATTAGAGTATAAATCTCTTGTTATCATATAGATTAATAATAAACTTTAATGAGCGAGGTCTATTATAGAGAGTGAGGCAAGGTTTATCACGAGATAACCATCTTACGTTTTTAATGTCAATATTTCGATGTATCGTAGAGGAGGCAAGTCCAAGTAACCTTTCATCTCCCACAATAGTATTTCTTCAAGTAAGGCTTTTCAGCAGAAGTCTTAAATGTTGTAAAGCCTTCTTGTGGTAACTGAAGCTGTAGGACACGGGTACAATTGCAGTTATATCTCGACAACAAAATGTAAATATTTGGAAATTTGTGACTGCGAAGGAACGGAAGCTAGGCTCCGCGACCTTGAGTGGTGTCTTTGGACGATCTTGTTGCTGTGGATGACTTTCCACTTCTTCGATACTCCTCCATTCTTTTGCATTGTTGCTAATTCTATCTATTATTGGCTTTCGAGGATTTTCTCCTTTAAATTATGTTTACACCATTTCTTTTCTAACTTCGGCTACATATCGCGCAGCTTTACCGGTGTATCGGTATGAGATCAGAGACACGATCACTGATGCCTCTTATGATTGTAAACCTCGTCTCCATCACATAGTGTAGACATTATAAAATGAAAAACTTGAAGTATCAAGATAGGATATGTAAATGGAAAAAGACCGATTTCTGAAAGGATTACAAGTGTGGATTTCTGCCTAGTAGGAATGTCTTCTGAGGAGTACTGTCATCTTGTCAATATTCATTGACGAATTGGGGATGGTTATCTTCTTTGGAGTTACTCATGGGCAAGCCAAATGGATTTAAGCGCATTTGCATTAAATTTTAATATTCTTAAGTAAAAAAGAATATATATATATACTATATTTAGCCTATACGATATTCAGGGGAAACCCATTAGAATCAGCTTGCCAAATCAACAACAAAGATGTTGATTGACTTTAGCTAGAACCTGCGATTACATTTAATCTTAAATATCTCACAGAGAATCAGGAATTAATTATAGATAGACTCATGTGAAATCGACTAGACGAGCTAGGTCGTAATATCGCTGGCCAAATTGTAACAATAACTTTATATTCTTATGCATGGGTATCGTAATACAGGGGGGCAGGGGGCCAATATATTGTATACCCTCCACCCGAAATCTTTTGGTGCTGAGAATAATTAAAATAAAATGGAACATTATATTTATTTAATTGCAGAATATACGTAAAAAAATACATTTATACTGGTAATTATTAGTTATTTTATAAATATTTCCCAAGAGTGTATGGTTATTCATTTTTATATCATAGTATTATTGAATAGCTTTTTAGTCTTTTATTGTTAGTACTGATTTATTTAACATTATCATCAATATTTAAAGAACTTACCTTTTCCAAACATCTTTATTATATATTATATAAATATATTATGACATATATTAATTATAATTAATTTAATATATATTATTATTAATAAATATATTAGATAAATATAATATATATATATTATTTGAATATTATATATGTTTAATATATATATAAATATATTATTTATATATTAAATAAATAATTAATAGAACAAGGATTTTCATATAATCTAATAACAATGAAAAAATAATAATATAAGCGGAAAGAGGAGAGAGAAGAGAGAACGCGAAGAGAGAGCGCTTATTTGAGATAGACAGCAGGAGGGAGAGAGAGAGAGAGAGAGAGAGAGAGGAGAGAGGTTATTTCACATACCACAGAACAAGTTAAAGAAGCTTTCAAAATCATCACCATATTAGCTCCCTCAGACCTACGTAAAATACACTGAAAGGAAATAGGAATTCAAGCAAATTTTAAAGCTTTTAAAACCTGTGGCTCTTTCATACCCGGTTAAACTTATATACACATTCGCAATAAAGATTTATGGAGAGCAGGGAAGTATTACCAGTCCCCTTGACACTCTTTAAACGGATTTAGATTTTTTATTTAGAGAGAACGTAAATTTACTTATCTATCATCCCGCATCATCCACGGGCTCATAGGATTCATCTAATTCATTATACTATCTTCTATAAATATATTATGAATTTATAAACTACTCGGACTACTTCATTGTAACTAAGGTTGATATCGATTTTTATCTATTATTTAATCGAGTATTGAAGTTGGATGTACTTATTAACGTTCTCTGGAACTGTATACCTCTTGTTGATCTAGTCTGATTTGTAATGTCAGTCCCTGATTATGCCTGCAGTTTGGATTATTCTATTTTTATAATTTAGGATATATCCATGTAGATACAATTTTAGTAGCTATGTTGAATAGTTATGTTATTTAGGAGTTTAGGGAAAGTGTTTAATATATAATTAATATGGCTCAGGTTTATAACTTTTTTTTCAATGGAGAACGTTAACTAGGGTTGGAGGATAAGATGCGTTTATACTACTACACAAATCATGGAGTAAAAACTTTTTAATTTCCTACACCATCAACAATATTATACAATTTTCAATATAATTTCATTTATAAAGTAAAGATAAATAATTTATTGAGATAACTATATTGTTTTAATAAAAAATTTGAAATTTGATTTTTAGTCTTCGGCTAAAGCGTTATATTTAATAATTTTATGTTTTATATAGTAGTATTATCTATACTAATATTATATAGGATTATATTTCTATTTTATATAAAATATATACGTTAAATAAATTAATAAACATATAATAATATAAATATGAAAATAATTAATAATAAATTAAATATATTTATATAATAAATCAATAATTAAATAAATTAATTCCGGAATTAACTAATAAATTTAATTTTATATCATCCCAGGTCATAAGGACCTAATAAGCTGAATGCTACAAAAGGTAATGATAAATGAAAATACTTTATAAAATCAATCATGGATTTTTTAATCGTTTATTTATTTTTATTATTATTTAAAAAATCATTAGATATTTTTATCTATTATTTATTTAGTACCATTAGTGGAGGCAATAATTAAATTTATCCAGCTATTACCTCATAATTTATAATGATAATATTAATAATATATATCATCTTAACTAAATATATAAAATATATATAATATTCATTACAATTATGTTTCAAGCTTTATGGTTTATTAAAAGAAATAAATAAAAATTAAGATATCTTTCAAAAATAAACTACATTACATTATAACAAATAATTAAATTATATTATTATATGTATATATATATTAATATATATATATTATGATAATATATAATATTATACTTATAATTTAATATATATATATATTAAATATCTATATATATTAATATTAATATATAATATTTATATATAGTAGGTAGGGATAGCAACCGTGAAATATGCTACCATAGGTTATTGTATCTTGATTATAACAATAAATAATAATAATAATAATAATAATACAGATATAAGAACCATAATGAAAACATTTTTATATAAATAAAGAAACCAGCATTTTAAAATTAAATACCAATTAATTAATTAAATAATAATTTAATAATATTAATAATATTAATATAAATAATAAATAATATAAATAGTTTAAAAAAGTTATATTATAATAATCTATATAAATATAATTAATAATAATATATTATAATATATCTTAATATAAATTATATAATTATATATATATTATATAATATTATTAATATATAGTTAAATTATAGTAATATATATATAATATTTATAGAATATATATTTGTAATAATATTATAAATAATAAATAGTATTATTATAATTATATATATATATATATTATATTTAATAGATAATAATATATATTTATATATAATATTTAATATATATATAATTGAATATTGAACCGGTGGTCTTAGTGATTGCTTTAGAAGTCCAATGTATAGGAGAAGATAGAAAAATCAACACGTTGAATGACTTGTTATGGAAGCCTGAATCCGCGATATACTATTTCTTTTCTATCTTTCCTCCGCATCGTATCCTATATACAGGATGTTTAAATGAAACGGCGAAAAAGTATTATAATGAAATTAGTTTGGAGGTAGCAAATATTATAGGAGGGCCTTGTTATGATGATGAAGTAAACAGTGATAAATTATAAAGTAATAATAATACATTTTAATTATGATTAATAAATAATCAATAAAATATTATAAATAATCGAAACATAAAAAAAATAAAAAATAATAAACAATTTGTTACAATAATAAAAACATTGAAATAGACTAATGTTAAATACAATAAACATATTTTTTTTAATTATTATTATTCTTATTCATTAATTATTATAATTATACTACGTTAAAAGAAAAAAGGAAGAAGTCTTAATACTGAGAGTGATATTAATTTATTATTAAATAGCAAGGCTGAATAAGCAGTTTCTGAATACTTTATTCCTATCTCAAATATCATCATCACTAATTATTATTATGAGTGAAGTGGGTAGTGGATGAGATAAGATAGTGAAGTTACTGGATAGCGTGAGAGTGTAAAGTTGAAAATGAAGTTAGTGCAGAAAGATCAGTAGGGTGAGTTAATGATAGGCGATTATTCTTATCATTTATATTTATTTTTTAGATATAGATTTTTATATATATTTAGTATTTTGTTTATGTTAGACTTTTTTTTGTTACTTGATCTTTTGTAATTTTATTATTTATTTTTAAATGATAATATCATTATTTAATATTCCGTAATTATTTGTTATTGTTTAAATTATTATTAATTAGAATATAAAATATAATACTAATATACATTTTAATTATTTTTATTATTACTTTTAGCAAGCTTGTTTTAATATTACATTATTTATTTATATACACGTATTTACTTTTTTATTTTTATTGCATCTTCGTTCTTCATTTGTTTAACTGAAAATTCTCTTTTTTTATATACTTTATTTCAAAGTAAAATTTGAGGATTAAAAATATTATTTATGTCTACATTTGATTAGTATGTTTTAGTCTTTTGTATTTAAATTTCAAAGTAACTAAGAAGTGTGTGTGTGTGTGTGTGTGTGTTCGTGTGTGGTGTGATGTGTGTGTGTGTGTGATGTGTTGTGTGTGTGTGTGTGTGTGAGGTTGGTTACTTTGGTAATCTTTAGTCAATGTTTTTAGTGTTGAAATTTTAAAGAATTTCTGACTATTATTATTAAGAATATAAATTTTAAAGGTTCCGTTTTTACAAAACTTTTAATTTGGTTATTAATTCTGAGTAAACATTTTATAAGCTTTTGATAAAATTAAATAACTAGTTACGATGATACTCAGATCAATTAGTCACGTTATTATCCAAGCTCACTAAGTATCAATATCAAGGATCACGGAACACTCAAATATATATGATCAAGCTCTTAGTTTACAATGGCATTATATACATATTCATCAAAATCATTAATCACTATTATTATTCACTACATCACATTCTCACATACAAGATCTATTCACTCAAGGCTATTAGTTAAATAAGTTAATTAAGTTTTACGAGACTTTCCAATGGACGGAATTAGTTATCTGTTCATTTAGTGTGAAGATTAACTACACACACTAAATGTAACAACATCATATATCTATACTGGTCAACTATATACTTTTGTTTTTACTAATTTACGAGCATTGCTATATTTAGAGTGGCATTAAACACTATAGCAATAATCGAACTGTAAGAAGTTAGCTCGAAGAGTCTCCGCTAACAACAAGGTAGAATACTCTCAATGGTGTGTTGAATTTATAACGAAGTGGATATCTTCAGGAGAACCTACTGACTGATACTTACTTTTCATGACGATTTTACTTTTAGAACACGGTTGTTTGAATTACAGACTATTATGGTTAAAATTGCTGAGCAACGGGAGTTTAGAACGAAAGTACATTTTTATTTTATATTGAGCTTGGTTGCTGAAAGATGTGTTGTTGTGGTTCTGTTTCTTGTGCTATTTTAAAATAACAAAATTTAAGCATATTATTTAGAGATTTTACCGCAGTTGTGCAATTCATACTATGACAAGAAAAAGTGAGGGAAAAAAGGCATAGGCCTACATCAAGAATAATTTAAAGAATAAGGTACGGTTCCAAACAAGCAATTGGCACTTATTGATTTATTTAGCAAATTTAAAAACATAAATAGAAATCCTATAAAAAAACCAGAATTTACACTTAAATATTTTCGACGATCCTGGGTCCGCAATTTCTGAACCTAGTAGTTATATAGTCATCTTCAAGAGATTATAATTAGAAGAGTTTACAGGGTGTAACATATCTGGTGTAATATATTTATTACAGTAATTCTTAGGATGACTGTTTGTGATAGAGATATTCTGCGACTTATTGACACTATTGTTTACCCTAATCATATTTACTATTTGCTTAAATTCTTTTAATTTGCTTGCTGTCATACTATTTGCAAATTCTTTCTACCAGAAAAATCTTCAAAACTTTGAACATATAAACAAATTAGGCATTATTACCATTCTATAAACAAGTAATTTCATAAGGGAAGAAACACGTGTGAGGTTCTCACTTAATGCCGCATATGAATTTATAATATTGCGAGGTAAAGATGAATATTTTACAACAAGATCCCTAAATTTTGTCATTACCTCAACATAGCCTAGGAATTTTAATTATATTGAATAGCTTGGATATGGTGTGTATATAAGGGTTCTCAGGGAAATAGTAGCAAGGTATTCTTGCGTGTTGATGGTTCTCACGGAGGAGTCTCGCTCTCTGATTTGATTGCTCACGTTTTGAACCACAGACAAAGTGCAGTAGTTCGATACGCGCTCGATCGTCTACAATACTCTAGGATAGATTCATCCCTTAAGAAACGGAAGAACTTTGACTTTCAGAGTTTTATTGAGACGAGTTCTTAAACGTATATCACGGTACACTAGAAACATTTGCATAATACTCAGAGTTGGAATGACAGGTCATACGAGAGAGCAGGTACCAGGGAGTGGAAAAGGGTGAATATTAGAAAAAAAAGTGTAGTTCAATTGTGCCGTGGATCGGAATCTGAAAATCAAGTATAACGCGACACACACATGCATCGTGGAGCTAATTGTCTTGATAGTGCCATGAGGAGGAGAGGAGGAGAGAGAGAGAGAGAGCGAGAGAGAGAGAGAGAGGAGAGAGAGAGAGAGAAGCGAGAGAGAGAGAGAAGAAGAGAGAGGGAAGAGGAGGGATGTTAGGAGCGGACGAACGCGGGAACGGAGAGTAACAGTTTAGAGCAGCAGCGAGTAAGGAGAGAGAGAGGAGGCGCCCGTGATGGAGACGTTAGAAGATGCCACCGATATCTAGGAGAATACATCACAATACAACTGGGCGCCAGCGTGGCGTGCAGAGAAGAGATAATTATCGTTTTGTTTTACTAATAAATCCAAATAATAGACCTGTACTTACAAAACATGGAGTGCGCATAATTGGTGTATTGTCCTAATAGGAAATAGTTTTAAATTTAGTTATCACATCCATAGGCAAATCAATCAATATTGCTACTGCTGCTGAATGATCAGTCTTCACTTTTATCTACATACTCATGCTCATTAGTAATTAGAAATCAGTTTATAATATCTATAATGAGTCATAGGGCCGAGGCAAGATTTTCAATTTTATGGGGGTTGTGACAAAATGAGTTATGAGTTGATTAATAATATATTATATATATAATATTATTTATATAATATTATTATATATATATATATTATAATAATATATAATATAATAATAATATTATATAATACTAGATATATATATATATATTATATCTATATATAATTATATATATATATATTATAAATAAAATAAAAAATACCAAAGACTCGTACTTAGAGAACAGGTGTGGTATACATAAACGGTGATAAATGATAAAATGACATCCAAGTTTCAAATTGAGAATTAAATATAGACCTACAGCTGCTTAGCTTGAGGCGATTCTGACGCACGGATGGATTGTTGCACTTCGGTTTCACGGGACTCCATGTGAGGTTCTCCAGCGAATAAAGCGGTGAGTAACAAGGTGGAGTCGCAGCTATACCAGATCAGCTACGACAAATATGTCAACTGCAGTCAATTATTTTGGTCCCTCCTAAAGATATTATTAGTATATATATAGGGGACAAGGGCCCTGCTATACCCTGTATACGCCCATGATCATAATGTATTGTTTACTAATGCCACAGACGACGGGTCGCGTCTCAGACATAATCTTGCAGGTAATATTGTTCGTCTTTTCATTTAGGTACTGTATATATTTATTTTTCTAATCAACTAGTTCTACCGAGTCGATTTAGCACTACGGGCTGCACTCGGCTCTGGAAACTAGTAGTAATATAGTATTATATATAATTCCTTTTTACTTATTATAAAATTTAAATGATAAGTCTCAAGGTAAATCCTTTTATCAGAACTATAGAAGCTCACAGATGGATAGAACAAGAGACTAGATAACTTATAATGAAGACTACACATTGTTAATCAGATCATAATTTATAGTATGTGAAAATTAGCTGCGTGTTCCAGAATATAGAAGTTGCCCCTGTGCTAATTATGAACTCGAAAACTATAGTCATTAGAATTAGAACAATATTGCTATAATACCATACATAATGAACGGAAATTTAGTACTGGAAACGTGCCGAGCTCTAGTACCTAGATCGGATTCAACGGTCCTAATTGAGCTAATAACTCTTATATATCATTATATGATCATTTATGAAATGATACGTATATAATAGATCCTTAATATAAATAGATATACAAAAATGATACTAAAAAATATATTATTGCTCAAGTCACCATTTCTCAGACACTAATGTTTTGGTAAAGATTTGGTGTAAACAAAGTAATTATATACTTTCCGCGCACCCACCCTTTTAATAATTCTCGATAAATCGAAGGATTAACAACTGAGGCCCTGACTTAGTAGACGTATTTACGTTGCGCTAGAAAGTGTCGCAATAACGGGTCTCGGAAACGAATGCTTACGCTGTGTGCCCGCTAACGAGGAAATCAAGTGGTGCTACCTGAAATCGTCAGCTTTTAAGAGTTAATGGTGTAGCTGAAACGTTAACAGAACGTATTTCTAAAAGCAATGTATAATAATGATCTAACCTCAATGATATTCCATGCCTAATGAACTTTTCAGAATTATTTCACTGATGAAAGTCATTTTATAGTTCAAGGACAGCAAAGTAAATTAACTGGTCATAGATAAGTAACATATACTAAAATAATAAATAATAATAATAATAAATAATAATAATTTATTCATATATTATTAATAATAAATGAACATATTATAATTGCCCATTCATGTTCAATGATTATGTTACTGTGTTATTTTTAAACACGATGTTCACAATGTTTTAACTCGTTATTAGGCAAGGTTAATATGGATAATAGTTTTTTTTATGTATTTTTTAAATTTTTTTATTAATTATAATATAAGTAATAATAATAATTATAAGTAAAATATATATATATAAAATAATTATTATACATTCATCATTGAGATTACAAATAGTAATAATATAGAATAATAATTAATAAAAATAAATAATAATATAATAATCATAAAATATAATAATATAATAATAATAATAAATTAATATAATAATAAGTCATAATAATAATATAATAAATAATATTTGATAATTTAATAATAATAATAATTAAATATAAATAAATAGAAGAGTAATGTAATGATATCTAATTGTAACCTTAAATAATAATACTATTTAGAATAGCATCGTCAATTAAAAATATTAATATTATGATAGTGAAAAAGTATGCAAAATTTTTTTAATTTTATAATTATTATTATTATTATTAATTATTAATATTATTAATTATTATTATTATTAATCTTATTTTATTTTTCGTATTTTGAGAAACCATTTTATAAATTATCAATCTTTTTAATGACCACAATATGATTATTATATCTTATTAATTATATATTATTATAATATATTATATTTATAGGTATTTTAATTTTATTATTATATATAATATTATTATTTATAATTATTATTATTATATTATATTGTTATAATTATTTTTTGAAATGATAAATTACGTATTAATTTATATTATTATTTCTTAATGTGTAAATTATTATTATTTTGTTATTATATTAATTATTTTATATATATATATATATTATTATTTAATTATTATTATTAATTGAAAACAATGTTACGTTAAAATCAAATGGATGAAATATTACATTATTCATTTAATTTTAATTTATTATGATATTATTATTATATATATTATTATTATATAATATTACTTATATTTTTTATTATTATTATTATATATTTAATTATTATATTTAATTCTATTATATTATTATTATTATTAATTATTTTATTATATTATTAGTATATGTTATTTTTATTATTATATATATTATTATAATTAATAAATCCTGTTCTTTTAATTAATTATTATTATATTATTATTATTATTTAATTATAATTGGAGTAATATTGAGTCTATTATTAAATAAGCAGGTAGGATTTTGGGTGCTTAACTAGATTATTAATAAGATCATTGTAATTATTCGTTTTGATTGTTATTACTATCTTAATTATTGTTGTTATTAAATTGTAATTTATTTAGATTAGTTATGTGATATTCTCACAGTGAGTGTGATTTATTTTGGTGATTAAATTATTTGGTTAATTATTATTAATTTGACGCTTCTACCCCCTCGAAATGTAAGAGTCAGAGGGTATCTTCGGGTCCCAGAAGGAGAGTACAGGGTAGACACCGTTAAAAAGCAAAAACATATATATTGAGATAAACTATGAGACAAGTGAACCTTAAATGGGAGACATTCATGCACTCTCATTAAAAACTCTTGTTAAGAGAAGGGTTGATAACATATAGCTCGAAAAGCGATTGAACATTCTTTGTCTACTTCTATCGCGAACACTTGATGCAATGTATGTTCGTTAATGTGCAAGATAAGTGGGATGTTAAATATAGGGATTGAGTGCGGGATATGTTT
>JABUQX010082008.1:0-2500 GCA_015478945.1 Trachelipus rathkii
CCAAAGAGAGAGATTAACATTTCATATAATTTGGATTTTTTTTTATTTAAGATTTAAATCATAAAAAAGCGTTTCCATTACTAAACTTTTAACGAAGATTCCTAATTGTTATTTGTTTTCTGATACAATTCTTACTTTTCAAGATATCTGGCGAGGCTAAATATATAGTTTTCATACCTATTTATCTAACTTTTACTTTAAATAAACTTCTTTGAAAAGTGTCTCTAATTTTTCGGAAATGTTATGCAATTTGGGTATATATATATATACGGTATATATATATATATAATATATAACTATATATATATATTTATATATATTAAATAATTATGATATAGTATTATAGTATATAGTATATATCGTATATTTACTATTATATTATATATATATATATATATATATATTATATGTAAGTTTTACATTGCCCGACACTTCGGGAAAAAATTGGTGTGTGTATATTGTACTAATAAAAGTTTAATTTTCTACAATTTCAGAACAAAAATTTTGTTTTCTGAAGTCCTGCAACTAAGTTACGAATATTATATATAATATATATATATATATATTATATATTTTATATATATATTGATATATATATATATATATATATATATATATATATATATATTATGTATATATCATATATAATAATTATATTATTTTTTTTTATATATATTATATATATATATAATTATATATATATATAGTATATATTATATATATATATAATATAATATATATATATATATATATATATATATATATATATATTATATATATATATATATATATATATATATATTTATATATATATATATATATATTATATATATATAATATATATTATAGTTTATGTATATATTATTATATATATATATTTATATAAATATATATAATATATATATATATATATATATATAATAATATAATGGAGTAATGGACCATGCAAATTTCTACGTAATTAATTAATAATAATAACAAAAGTAAAAGAAATTGCTCTATATTTTTTTGGGCTTCAAACTAAGCTGTATAAAAATGAGTAAGGCTTA
The DNA here is from genome assembly GCA_015478945.1 of Trachelipus rathkii. NCBI lineage: Eukaryota > Metazoa > Arthropoda > Malacostraca > Isopoda > Trachelipodidae > Trachelipus > Trachelipus rathkii. Next base: position 1,050 of record JABUQX010082008.1, read on the forward strand.
ACAATCTTAATTTCAGTTAAATTTGGTGAATGACCGTAGTTTGTAGAATGAATGTAGACGCCCTGTTTTTTTTTAATTAAAGAATACCATAGAGTGGGATACACGTTACTCCCAATGCACTGCGACCTCCCGCAGGCTACCGTGGGCTTCCAGCAAACACGGCGTCTAAAATTAAATTTTTTTTTCGGACAACATGAAAGACGACGCAATCGTTTAGTATTAAATTATATATAAAAAATAGCCTCGTTTTCGATATCGCCGCACATTTTATTTCAGTAAAAGAACTTCAACCTTATAAAAATATTAAAAAAACAAGTCCTAATTATTTATTTAAATCTATTAATCGGAAAGTAACTTAACTACCCTACATAACCTAACCAAATTTAAAAATAAACTAATAAAGAAATTTCGAATTTTTGAAATTAATGGAAAAGTCCTACGTCTATGATTTCGAGCACAACAAACAAATAAATAGCAAACTGGCAACACCCAATTTTTTTTTCAGGAAGTGTCGGGCTATGTAAACTTTAACATTTATATATATATATTATATATATATATATATATATATATATATATATATATATATATATATATATATATATATATATATATATATATATATTATATATATATATATATATATATTTTTTTTTGATTATAATTCTTAAATATTGCTTATATAATATGATTTTAGTATAAAAATATATATATCAGAGGCGACTCCTACACTCGGGCTGCTCGGGCTTAGCCCGAGTTATCATTATAGAAACGATCGATCATCTGCAAATTTCATAAAGTTACGATAAAATTCTCTTATTTTTTTGGTAAAATTGGTTATATGAAACAAAATGTTACATAATACATATAAAATATTATTTAAAATTTAAACAAAAAGTGTAAGAATCATCGCCATTGATATAATGCTATTTTTCAATGAATTATAAAATGTGACACCCCGGGCTTTCCCAAAAAGGCGGGGTAGAAAATTTTGAGACAGTATACACACATTTGTGAAAAGAAATTTTTTTACAAGTTTTTTTCTTCTAGAAATCCAATAAAACACTCGTTTTATTAATAAAAATTAAAATAAACATTTATTTGTTCTTAATTCACATTTCGGATAAAAAAAATTAAAAAAAATATTTAAATTCTATAATTCTAATACTTGAATTTCCTTTGGTATCTCTTACTTACATAATAAATAATAATTTTATGAGAAAAAAATTTAATAAAATAATAAAATAAAAAAAAAAAAATAAATAATAATAATAAATAATAAAATAGATAATAAATATAATATAATAATAATAATAATAAAAATGGAAAAAAAATAACAGTTAACCATCGAATTAAAATTAAATTAAAGAAAACATAAAATACCAATAACTAAAATATCTAATGAATATTTTTGTGCTAGTATATATATATATATATATATATATATATAT
>JABUQX010082008.1:12500-17500 GCA_015478945.1 Trachelipus rathkii
TTTATGAGACTTTTATCTTTGCGATATCTACAGACTTTTTTCATAACTGAATTTGATTAATTAATGTGTTGAATTTCCAGTTATTGTTTATTAGATACCTCGATGTTTATGATGGAATGGTTTATGCAATATATATATATATATATTATATATATACAGTTATTATTATTATTATTATTACATACATACATACATATATTGAGCATATATTATTACATATTACATATATATTATATATATATATAGTTGGAGTTATTATTATTATTATTATTATTATAGGTTATTTTTTTCGTTATTGCTATTAGCTACTGATATTATTATTATTGCTATATTATTATATATGTTATTATTATTATATTACACCTATACATATACATATTAGAAGAAAATTAATTTAATTTGGACATTTTGGTTACATATATATATATATATATATATTAATAGATATTGTTTTTGTAATATATTATATATATATATATATTGGTTATATATATATATATATATATAAACCAGTAAATATGAATGTAATACATTTCTTTTCTTCTTAAACTAATTTATATAATTTGCCCTTTTTTCATACTTATTCCCTTATACCCCACCACTCACGTGTTGAAGGTATTGGGTAATCTCTGACCCTTGTAGAAAAATGGTCGAGTGCCATGCATTTATTTTACATATGAGATATAGAATTACCGGTAAAAGCGAATAGGTAATTACTTTTGGTAATTATGAATAATAAATGAAAGAGAACTTCAGTTCTTACTGGCATTGTTGCGGAGCCTGCAAACTTTATTGCCTGGCTCCGGCTCCGGCTCCGGCTCCGTGCCTGGCTCCGGCTCCGGCTCCGGCTCCTACTCCATCATTGTACCGGTAACAGCTCCGGCTAAACAATTTTATACTTTTTTTGCCAGCGGTTTTATCATTTGAAAATATGTGGCTCCGGCTCCGGCTCCGGCTCCGGCTCCGGCTCCTGCTCCGGCTCCGGCTCCGGCTCCGGCTCAAAGCTTCTTTATTTTACAGGCAAATGAAGTGATACTAAAAGCTTGGAAGCAATTAACGAAGAAACTAATGCCTTTGTTGCTGGATAAAGATAGATAGATAGATAGATAGATAGATAGATAGATAGATAGATAGATAGATAGATAGATAGATAGATAGATAGATAGATAGATAGATAGATAGAGATAAAATTTTATGTAGATAGATAGATAGATAGATAGATAAATAGATAGATAGATAGATAGATAGATAGAGATAAAATTTTATGTAATAATTTAGGAGATTGATTAATTAATATTATGACGTTCCATGGTTGCCGGTGTCATAACGGAAATTTATAACATTCCATAGTTGTCTGTGACCCAGGGAAAACGTTTAGCAATCCCATGGTTGCCAGTGTCCCAGGAAAATGTTATGACGTTCCATGACTGCCAATGTCCCAGGGGAAATGTTATGACGTCCCATGGTTGCTAGTGTCCTAGTCGGAATGTTATGATGTTCCATAGTTGCCAGCTTCTGAATGTAAATGTATAGTGACATTCTATATTTGCCAGTGTCCTAGTGGCAATGTTTTTTGACCTTCTATCCATAGTTGCTAGCGTCATAGTGGAAATGTTTGACATTCTATCCATGGTTGCCAGCTCCTAGTGGAAATGGCATAAAAAAATAATATAGGAGCTTTCTCTCTCTCCCTCTCTCTCTCTATATATATATTATTATTATTATTATTATTATTATTATATTAGATATGATTATTGTATAGATATTATTATATTATTATATTATTATAGATATATGAGTGATATATATATATATATATATATATATATATATATATATATTATTATATTATATATATATATATATACATATATATATATATATATATGGACTAGGGGTGAAGAATAAATAAGGGATCCCCAAAGTGTTGGGATGATAGATTTATCAGACTTTTTTTTTTTTCCTTTTTTCCCTTTTCACACATGAAACTGAATTGTTTTTAATTAGTTGAAAATACATGGAGTGTACTACTTATAGAGCTCTTCCAACTAATATGCACCTTATTAGTTTAAAGATATTTAAAATTTAATATTATTATTATTATTATTATTCTTATTATTATTATTATTATTATTATTATTATTATTATTATTATTATTATTATTATTATTATTATTATTATTATTATTATTGTTATTATTATTATTATTATTATTATTATTATTATTATTATTATTATTATTATTATTATTATTATTATTATTATTATTATTATTATTATTATTATTATTATTATTGTTATTGTTATTGTTATTGTTATTGTTATTGTTATTGTTATTGTTATTGTTATGTTATTATTATTATTACATATTATTATTATTATTATTATTATTATTATTATTATTCTTATTGTTATTATTATTATTATTATTATTATTATTAATATTATATTATTATTATTACTTTAAACTTATTAAATGATCCATTTAAAGAAAAAGACAAATTGGACAAACCATTCAAATTAATTGGACAAATTTAACAAACTACCGCTTTGGGGGACTTATTATATATATATATATAAGTTATATAGTATATAGTATAGTATATAGCAGTTATATATATATACAGTATATATATATGTTATTATATATATATATATATATATATATATATATTTATATATATATAAGTATATATATATATATATATTTTCAAGATTTATTGGTGGGGAGATTTTTTGAAAGGGGGCCGGACCCTTCCGGCTAAAAATCTTTCGTCCGGCCGGGAGGGTTGGTTCCCGACCGCAATATATATATATGTTGTTGTTATTATAAGAAGGTTGCTATGGTTGTTATTATATATTGTTATTGCTATTATATATATATATATATATATATATATATATATATATATTATTATATATATATATGTTATTAGCAAATATATATACATATATATATATATATATATTATTATATATATATATATATTATATTATATTGTATATATATATATATATATAATATATATATATATATATTATATTATATATATATTAAGGCTGGTTATTGCTATTAAGTATTTCATATATATATATATTAAGAAGAATAGCAGAAAGTTATGGTATATATATATATATTACATATATATATATATATATATATATATATATATATATATATACAAGTTGTTATAGAATTATTACATATACATATATATGCTGCAGTATGTCCAGAAACGACACGGCGCCTTCACCTCCATATAAGGCACATTGATGGAAGATAGATATTAACACTTCATACATGCCTCGGCAACGTTTCTCGTTACTGAATTAATAGTGATGGAACTAACCTTAAGACGGTCCAGGAAATACGATATGCGACATCGGATTCTCCCTAAACAAAACGATTTCATATCTTTATTCAAGACATTATAATATAACAGATACAGGTTACAATAGGTGTTCAAATTACCTCCCCCCCCGTTCTGATGTACGCACGGTACTTTCGTAAAACGGACATTGTCTCCGACCGGCATTCATCTGCTGTTGTGTCTGCACACGCTTGACTGATTCTTTTCTGCAGTTTCCGAATGTCATTAACTGGGGTGGCTTATACAACACCTTTGATTGCGCCCCAGGCGAAGAAGTCCAACAGTGTGAAATCCTGCGAACGTGGAGTCCAGGCAACAGTGCCTCCCCGACCTATCCTTCATAAAGGATAGTTAGTATTAAACCAGGTGGGTGTGTCTCTGGCAAAGTGAGCTGGGCAGTCATCTAACTGAAACCACATGTGACGAAAATTTAACACGGGTACATCCACAAGGAGCACTCCGAACCCATTTCGGAGGAATTGAAGATAGTTCTGGCAGTTCAGGCGGTCAGGTAGAAAATAGGGGCCGAGAAGATTGTGACCCAGCATTCCCAGCCACACAGTACATTTAAATTCGTGTTGGTAATGGTGCTGCTCCCTGATTGCGTGAGGATTCTCCTGCGCCCACATGTGGCTATTTCTCTGGTTGTGAGTGCCACGACTTTCCCACCGACTCTGGGAAACGTCTGTAACGTATTACACAGCACGATGAACTATTCACAGAAGTCGCGTCGACGTCCTATGTCGGTGGGTGGGCAGTAAATGTTTTAAACGTTGCAAATGATATGAATGGCGTCCATCCTCCGCCAGTGTTCTCCATATTGCTGAATGTGAAACAGCAAGTTCAGCAGCCGATCCGATCTATACGTACTCTCGATGATGGATTTGCGTCAAAATACCGGATAATGTCATGGGCACGATGGCTGTAGCGAAGTACCGCATAAACTCCATCCGCAATGCCAGCAGGTCTAAATGTCCCAGTATCACATAGTTGCTGATACGTCCCTGTGAAAACAGACCTATGCGGTAACCATCTCATTGGATACCGCACGGCATATGCACTCCACGCCTCACTTGCATTCACGCTACACAATCCGTTCACGTACACAGTATCGGCATAATCCCTGTTGGAATACGTGCATGGGAAAAGGAAAAACAAATGTAATATTATGATACACGAATATTACGGCACGACAATATTAAGGCAATGTGAGCGGTGTAGACGTCACACTTGTATTATGGTAAACTAACCCTGAGATAGGTTATCATTTGACCCATTGCAGATGTACAATTTCTTGGGTTGTTTTTTACCCACACACTACCTCCATTATCTCAATTCTCGTAGGTTAGTTTTCCGATGTCGCAGTATTTAACTTAAACAGTTGACTGGTGTGAGCTGTATCTCCGTAAGAAATGTTAACAGCACTTGTTACGTACGTAGAATATAGTAATATGTTCTATTTTCATCAATGTACCAGTATATGAAGTGGCGCCGTTTCATTCTGGGACACACTTGTTATATATACAGTATTATATATATATAGTATATATATATATATATATATATATATATATATATATATGAGCTTATTATGTACATTTTACACATCTGTATATATATATATATAA
>JABUQX010082009.1:0-5000 GCA_015478945.1 Trachelipus rathkii
TCAACATTTCAAAAAATGGAAAGGCTGGTCCGTGAGGCGACTCCCGGGCCAGATTGAGGGTTGGAATTATGGGGGAAACGACGCATTTGTAAGATAGAGACCTTTGCGAATTGTTTTTTAACCCTGTAATTTTGTATGAATAATAATTTTTGGGCGGGGAAATAAATTTTAATACTATAGTAGAAGACGTTTTATATAGCAATAATCATAATAACAGTAGAAATTATAGTCGTAATTATAATAATAGAAATTTCAGTAACCATAGTATTGACGATTTTTATAATAATAATTGCTGTGGTAACGAAATTTAATTGTAGTACATAATAGATTATAATAATAATGCACGTGTCGGTTATAATATATTCTATAAATATATGAGCATGCTAATTAATGGCCATGAATAGATAATAGGTATTGTTAGTGAATATTAATTATATTAAATCGTGGGTATGATGAATGTTAATTATATTTAATAGATTAAATGGGAGTAGAAATATCACTTGTAAGGATGATCAAGGGCAGGGGGGGATTCCTAGTGATTCACCCCCTCCCCCACAGAAGTCGCTTGTCGCTGAGTCAGTAGGAGTGGAGTCATCTTCAATTTTAAATTGTAACTCAACGCATGATGAGGTTAATAACAATAATAGCAATAATAATAATAATGATTGTAGAACTAGGAATGATAGTCGTAGTGATGGCAATAACGGTTTTGTAAATTCTTATAATTGTATTGGAAATAATAACGCTGTGACTTTTGAAAACAATAGCTTTGTGAATGAGTCGCTGCCTCCACCGACGGAGTCAACCTATCCCCCTACCCCAGTCACTGGGGAGAAGGCGGGAATGGAGGCGATTCTGACTTGTGAATCTATACTTATTGATAAAAATAATGATAAACATGAATTATAATTAATGAAGGGGGCGAAACCCCCTTCTTGAAAATGAATTGTAATTAGTTTAGAGATGAAGGAGGTTCTTCTTCTTCCGAAAGCCATGAGGGTCATATTTTAAGATAATATGCATGTGACTGTCTGATGAGCGTGCGTGGAAGTTTCTGAACCAAACTAAAATCGTTGCTCGGTGTTAAAGAAGTAGTTTTTGATAAATTGTATTATATTTCGGACGCAACTAACAATGAGACTTATTTACTAGACTGTGGGAGTTGCCTCGACCTTTTAATTGCTACTGAATCGGATAAGGAGGAGGCCCCGATTGGGAGTGCCAGGGCCGCGAACGGAGGCTGTATCCATATTTATAAAAAAATAATGACTAAAGTTGACTTGGGGTTGGGCAGACCTTATGACTTGCATGCATACGCTTCAGATATTAAATTCAATGTCCTAGGCATGCGTTTCTCAAAAAACACGGGTTCATTGTTGACTTTAGGTGCCATTTTTTACTAGATCCTAGCACGAAACGTAGTATTTCTCTTAGTAATGAGGCTTTTGATTTTTCGGAACATGTTCGAAATTCTATCTTCCCTCTGGCCGCTGTCTCTTTAAATATACCGCTTTGCGAATACGAATTAGTTAATAATTTAATTAGGAAGTACCAAGTCTTATTCTTAAATCCTTATAAAGCACCTAATTTAGATTTAAAGAATGATCAGCTCAAAAGATGGCGCTTTATTTGTACAAAGTACCGGAGAAAAGGGGGCGGGGCTTATTTTGACAGCTGTGAGTAACAACTTCCGTCGCTCAGCTAGCGACTTGATAGTAATGAAAACTATGGGGAGGGGGGAGGGGGATAAGGATTGTACTATTTGAGAGGGGGTAAAGATTGCCACAGTTGATGAGGGGGGAGGGGAAAGAAGAATGTCCTTTGAAGGAAGGAATTTGATGCAGTTGCGCAACACCATGACATGTGCTGTGTAATGGAATCCGCACGATACAATTGATGGAGTAGAACGCATAGCTCCAAATCTTTTTTGAAGAAGCAAGGAGGGAAATCAATTAAATTATTGACGCGGGGGCATTGCGGAGGGGGAGAAGCATTGGGGTTTCCAATCTTTTTTGCCAAAGTCGGAGGAAAGGTTTCGTTTGGTAGTTGATCTGAGTTATTAACAAAGATCAATCTCTGACAATTTTATTGCAATTGCAACATTGCAGTTATTAACAAGGTAGAACGTTCGGCAAGCTTACTAATAACGTGCCAGTCAGGAGGAAACAGAAGAAACGATTTCACTATTGATTGTCCATCTTGTAATTTAAGTTTTAATCTATTTATACAAGGACATAAGTGTTCTTCTACGTGCCTTCCAGCGCTTTGATGTCATCTGTTTGGAGCTTTAAGGAAGCGTTTTTGTTTATTACTGTTTTGAATCACGCATTTTTTTTATTACACACCGCTCATCGATCGCATCCTATTGAAGATGACCATGACTGTCTTTATATTTCATTCAATGTTAGAGCGTTGACAAGGTTTTTGAGAAGATCTATGAGAATTGATATAACTTACTGACATTTGTGTCATGTGAAGAGCCAGTATAACCATTGTAGTATACTTTCGGATTAGTATAAGAAGACGTGTGTGACCTATAACTCGCTACAGGTAAATTCTTAATCAAAAAGGGATATTCGGGGGAACTCGTTGGAAGGGGGGTGGCTTTTGCTTGCTCCCTCCATGTTATTCTTTCAGCGTGTTTAGATTGTATAAATGGTGAGATCTGATGCAGCTAGGTTGAAATTGGTTGTCGCTATCATCCTAAACGCACTTGTTATTCAAAATGAGCAAGCTCATACTCAGAACTTATCACAAAACTTTCTTTGTGGGACTGCTTCTATCTCTTCTCGCGTGATATATTTTAAATGGATGCCAGCAGATGATATTTTTATACTTCATCAACAGTTTGCAGTAGCTGCTAAATGTTGCTGCACCGCTATAATGTATACAGTCTATAAGAAAATTTATGTCTGCCTTATCAATGATAAATAACCCGCAGTGCCTATTTAAGATTGTATTGTCTCTCCTGGGGTAATTGGAATTCCATCGGCAACTAGTATCGCTGGCCATAACGCAGTTGGCTACACCGGGAACATTTCAATTATTTCACGCAGTTAATCATCTTACAATGCAGCTGATGGGGTCGGTCTTCAGTCCTTACCCTGACCATCTGTTTCGTTTTCACCATGTTTGAAATTTTGTCATCTATAGGATCCCTGGGACTTCTAGCAGATTTACTACGAATTTCTTTAGAGCTTTCTCAATCGTACCATTATCTAGCTACTTACTAATGAATTCACCCCCAGAAATACTATTCTTTCTTGTCAGACCAATGCAAACGCACACCATTTCGCCATGCACCACGAAGGTAAGCGAACTCACTTATAGACTCTTACTAGTGCACTTTGATGGGCCAGATAGTATTGATATACTACGAAGATAATCAATATCGGATAATTTGTCGTCTTTTATTTTATGTCCACATCTTACCGGTCAAGATCAGATTGGCTCATTATACAAGTTTGAAAGAAGCATCCATGGGTTATAAGTCTAAGCGGTTTAATGAGAGCTCTTTTTATGTCCAGTTACAAAATCAGTATCAAAAATATTCTTATACTTTTTAGATTTGCATAAGTAGATAATTCAGACTGTCTGTAACTAGCATAACTAGTGGTAGCTTAATTATACTAACTTAAGTCATTATATCGATAAAAAAAAGATGTTATGCTAGTAATAATTCTGAATTATATATTTTCGTGAATGAGATATATATAGTATAATATTATAGTTTGTAATTTGCAATTCGCTAAATTTTGATCGTTGAATTTAAAATTGGTTCTCTAAGGCTTAATATTAGATAAATAGATAAATATTAGGGATAATTTTTAAATAACTCAGTAATATTTAGTATAATCGAGATAAGAGAGTGATAATCATATGAATAGGTACTGGGGAGTTTTGCTAAATTGCAATCTAGGCTTTAGTGTAAAATTAGAGGGAGTGGTGACTCGTGGCCATAAACAAATAATAACTAATGCGAGATAGAGATATAGTTATACTACAATCATGGAGGTGAATATGGATGTTATAGTGTAATGATTTCATGAATTCACCGTAGTGAATGGGTTGAGCTCCTTATTAATTATTGCTAACTGGTATAATATAGAAAAAGACTTACTTGTGTATTTATTTATTAATTTAATTTAAATAATAATAAATATATATTATATAATATTTATAATATAAATATATTAATATGATATAATTAAATAATAATATACAAAAGCGTTAATTAATAATGTGAGTATAATATATTATTATGAATTAACTTAATAATAATACTTTATCATTATAATATTAGTGTCTATTTGATCATATGCATAATTCTACATATACTTAAAATTAAGTTAATCATATGATATGAATTTTCTTTTTCTGAGGGAGATTAGCTATTTTGGTTAGTGGTATGAGTTGTCGAAGCAATCAATTACTCGTCATCTTTTAGTTTTAATTATAGTGAGCTAAGTGATTTCCACTAGTTTAGTTTAGCTAGTTAGGATAAATGTTGCATTAGGAGGTTAATTCGGTTCATTCAGTTGGATATAATGGCGTTAGTTACGGTGGAGTTAATATAGTTTAGTTTTAAAGTACTTATATAAGTAGTTGTATAATAAGGATGGTATGCAGTATAAAGAAACTTACCTCCTAGTTGTAATAGGCGTATTGTTGCGGCTCGTTAGTAGTTAGCAGACTCACACTCAATCTCTCTCGGTTAGATTCTTTCCATAATTTGTATACATTAAGTTTACATCGGGAAGGTCTGTCTGGAGTGCCAATGAATATTTTGGATTTTGTGTTTATAGGTGTTAATTTTTTTTGATCTTCTATGAAAATTGTCAATGGTTTGACAGTTTGGACTAGGAGTGTTTTAATATATGATATGATATAAGCTGGGTTGTCAAGTGCTATTGTGTGTGGTTATTTGTTCTCATATGAGAGCAAATCATGATAGATGTAAACATACTGGTCGTGTATTATGGGTATACATTATTTTTATG
>JABUQX010082009.1:12500-17500 GCA_015478945.1 Trachelipus rathkii
TTAATAAATTCCCACATTATAATTAGCAATGAGATGGCAAAGTTTAAAAAATTCAGGCATAACTTCATAAAGTTTATTGTCTTAAAAGGTTCCATAAAAAGACACAACAAAAAATCTTTCATCTAAACTTCGCCAGTAGAAAAATCATATCTTCCTCAGGAAAGGGTGGTCCTTTAAGTCCACTTCTGGAAGGTTCAGAAGGTGAGGAGTGGTCGGACTTTCCTCCTCACAGTCAAACGTTTCTTCGGATTCTCTTTTCTTTGAAAGCTAAGAGAAAACTATTCCTGTCAAGATCATTTCCTCAGGACTTAAAAGCTTTGTTGAAGATCTTGTAATTGTTTTGCAATATTTCGCCTCCGAACTCGAGGCATCTTCAGGCAGAAATGAAATTTATTTGTGGGAATGGCTATTATACATTATTATTATTATTATTAATATTATTAATATAATACCACTATTATAATAAAAATATTTAAAATTGAAATATAAAAAGTCCGACACTCTTACATTTTGAACCTTCAGGATGGCTGTAAGCACCCTTCTATAGAGTTGTTCGGACTTTCAGGATGAACCTTTCTGAGGGGTGGAGTAGGTTGATTTTTCTAACTGGCGAAGTTTAGATGAAGAATTAAATGTTTTCTGTTGTGTCTTTTTATGGAAACAATTTTAGACAAAATTTTGGTAATAATTTTAGGGCAGAATTTTATTTTTTTTTCTATAAAAATTTTTATTATTATTATTATTATTATTATTATTATTATTATTATTATTATTATTATTATTATTATTATTATTATTATTATTATTATTATTATTATTATTATTATTACTTCATCATTGCTTAAAAATCATTCTAGGACTTCTGGTATATCCAATCTAATTAAGATTCTCCATTTTTTCATAATATGTTAAACCACCGAATATAACCATACATATATGCCTTATATAGGTGCCTAAGGCTGCCAAAATTTTCAACAAACCTGTTCTTTGGCTTAGTTTTATAAAAAAGTTTTACAACCCCTTCTAGTACACGGTACTAACCGTCTCCAGCCTTCACCACTGACTATATATATATACTATATATATATATTATATATATATATGTATTATAATATTAATATATATATATTATATATATAATAATATATATATATATATATATATATATTATATTATATATACTGATATATATCGCTCATGCAATACATTTCGCAAGTTTTCACATACACATTGTTATGTACGGTATTTATTTTCAACATACAACTTAAAAAACATAGTCGGATATTTCCGTTTTTTTAACACGGGTAACTCAAAAATCCATGCATACTAAAATAATTATAGTTTTGTGTGTTTTATTGTATTGGGTGTAATCAATATATGTATGTACATATGTAATGCACATTTGTTTATTTATGTATGTGAATGAATATACGTATGTATTCATGCATGTGGTTATTTTTGTGTGTGTATGAATATATGTATGTATGTGATGTGTTTATATATGTGTGTATGAATATATGTATGAATGCATGTGTTTATTTATGTATGTGTATGAATATTTGTATGTATGCATGTGTTTATTTACATTTGTGTATGAATATTTGTATGTATGCATGTGTTTATTTACGTTTGTGTGTATGAATATATGTATGTATGCTATGTGTTTGTTTATTATGTGTATGAATATGTTTATGTATGCATGTGTATATTTATGTGTGGATGAATATATGTATGCACGCATGTATTTATTTGTGTATGCGTGAATGAATATATGTATGTATGTATGTATGTGATGTGTTTATTTATGAATGTGTGTATAAATATATGTATGTATACGTGTTTATATACGTGTCTATGAATATATGTATGTATGCATGTGTTTATTTATTTATGTGTATGAATATATGTATGTATGCATACATGTGTTTATTTTTATATGTGTGTATAACCCTCTATGTATGTATCTGATGTGTTTATTTATGTTTGTGTTTATGAATATATGTATGTATGCATGTATTTATATATGTGTAATAATATATGCATGTATGCATGTGTTTATGTGTGTATGAACATATACTTATGCATGTGATGTGTTTATTTATGAATGTGTTCATGAATAGATTTATGTATGCATGTTTATTTGTGTGTGTATATGAATATATGAGTATGTATGTTTATCTTATGGTATGTATTGTATGAATATATGTATGCAATGCATATATTTATTTGTGTATGCGTGAATGAATATATTTATGTATGTATGTATGTGATGTGTTTATTTATGTATGTGAATGAATATATGTATGTATGCATGTGTTTATTTATGTATGTGTGTGTATGAATAATAATCTATGTTGCATGTGTTTTTATGTATAATTGTGGTATGAATATATTTGTGTAAGTATGCTTTTATTTATTCATATATGTGCATTAGTTTGTCTGTAAGATCTAGGTTGCTAAATATGAATAAACACTAGAAAATATGCATCTTATTGTTAATACATTTAATCTATTTGGAAATAAATATATATATATATATCATATATCATATATTATATATATATATATAATATTTATATAATATTATATATAATTATATATATATTATATTATATATATAAGTATATATATATATATATATATTTACTATATATATATATATATATATATATATTATTATATAATATATATATATATATATATATATATATATATATATATAGTTATATATCATCACCATCACCCACCTTCTCTCTCCAAGGCTGGGGGTAAAGTGCGTAGCATGCACTGGAAACAGAAAAGTAGTAGAAGGATACTGACGCAGTCGAAAAAGAAAAAGCCGCAGCCCTTACCTGTTTTCCTTTATACCTTTAGAGAGAGCTCGCGCCGCAGGTCGAAATCTCTTCATCCTAGAGCTTCACGGGACCGGCGACGAACCCTCATTATGGCATCTCCTCAAATTGTAGGGGTTCATCTCTTTGGCCCAGGGTGCCACAACATCCTCCTCACAAGACCACGCCATTCACTTCTATTATGCACTTTCTTCTCGCCTCTGCCAAAACTCACATTCCCTCTCCTCCAGGAATTCCTTTACTACTCAATCCACCATTTTCTTCGTTCTCCCAGCACACCAACCGACTATCATCCATCCTTTACCACATGACCAAACCATCTCAAATTTTCAATTTACTTTCATTTACTTCTTTCTCATTTACTCCTTTTCTTCCACACCACAACTCCGTAATGTGGTTCATTCCTCTTTTATCAATTCTTCTCACACCTTAGCACGCACCTGAGATTGTCCATCTGAACGCAATCGTACTTTAGATCTTATAACCTCTTTTTCCAGACCTTTAGTTTCACTATTTGTACATCAACACAAACATACAGGCTAACAGCAATACTTTATGTAAAGACGCTAGTGCACTCAAGAATTTAGTTCCTTTACATCCACCAAGGAATTTAATTTGCTCTAGCCACCTTCTATCAATTCACAACTGTTTCCTACTACAACGCTGCATCATCCGTTCCCTTTTCATAACATATATCCAAAGTATTTAAACTCAGACACTTGCTCCAGTTGCTCACCATCCAGCATAACTTCACACCGAAGACTGTCCTCACTCATAACCATAACCTTACTCGTATCTACGCTTACTTTCAAATCCCTCCTTTTAAAACACCCTGCCAAATCCATCTACCAATCCTCTTCAAACTCTCTTCAGATTCCGCCACACAAAACAAATCTATCCGCATATAATGCAAGGTAGGGCAATCCTCGACTCTCACTTGTTCCCATTCTCCTGATTATTCTAACACCTTCCCCTACCACTCCCGCCTCTAATTCTTTCATAACCCTATCCATATACAAATTGAATAACCAAGGATACATAACACATCCCTGCCTCACTCCGCTATTATATTAAAAATCCAATCACTTTCAACTAAATTTATTCTTACACACGCTTCACTAATCGTCATATATACTTTTTGATTCCATTCAAAATCCTACAACCAACACCAAATATCACTAACCCTGTCATAGAGCTTCGCTATTAATCCTATTTCGCCTGGTTGCAAATCCAATAAAACCTAAATACAATTTATCCTTTTCTCTCATTTTCTCAATCATTTGTTTCAATGTAAAGAATTGAACCACAAATCTTCTACCACTTTTAAACGCATCTTGTTCTTCACGAATCAGTCCCTCAGTCACTCGACGCACTTTATATATATATATATATATTATATATAAATTATATATATATATATGTGTGTGTGTTCTCATAGTGTAGTATTTGTATATAGATATGTATTGTATTATTTATAGATAGTGTTTGATATATTTTTCTTCTAACTGATATATAATATATATTAAATATTTAATTATTAATATATATATATTATAATATATTTATATATATATATATATATATATATATCTATAAGTGTGGTGTGCTGTGCCAATAGGTGTGTGCCGCGCGCTCTCAAGTGTTTGTGGAAACAATTTCTTTTTAATAAATGGAAAAAGAAAAAGCAACTTCTATCAAATAAAATTACGAGTAAAAAAAAAGATTTAAACACAAGGCAACACACACACACCAGACGAACATACACAAGCACTCAACTACCACACAGACCCCACACACAGCACACACACACAACATCAACACATACACACAAACACACACACGCTACACACACACACACACACACCTTATACGATAACTGATAGGTTGGTGCGAGCACCCGCAATTTTCCTGGCCACCGCAATCACAACGAATCAATTTCTTTGTCACCACCGCAACCGCACGCACAACCACAGCCTGGTTGATCGGACTCTTCCTTATACAGGAAACTCGTATAAGCAAGGCCTGTAGCCGAGGGGGGGGGGTTGAAAGGGTCTAAACCCCTGAAATTATTAAACCGACAAAATTTTTTGAAAGAAATAAATCTCTTAATTTTATAATTTTGAACTATAAAATAATTAATCATAAAAA